>VYXF01002215.1:79470-95359 GCA_013397295.1 Polioptila caerulea
AGCCCTCAGCAGACAGGCTGGGGAGGGTTGTGCTCAGGTTAGCGTTGACTCTTTCACTTACCCAAGAACAGAGCAGTGCCAAGCACAACAGTGCCACTCACAAAGACACCGAGGGCGATCCGGGTGGCTCTGCTGGCTGCCCCCCTGGCCTCGGGGGCTGTCTCTCCTTCCATCGGGATAGCCTGGGACGTGCTTGCTCTCGCAGAAGTCTGGTTTTCCCCTGCTGCTGTTGTGTCAGTGTTTCAACTGTTCACAAACTGTGCCCATGAGCTCTCCTCCTCCTCTTCTCTCCTATTTAAAACTCCAGGTTTCTGTCATGAAGCATTTCCTTGGCACTTCCTGCTCTCTCCCTCTCAAAGCACAATCACATGTAAAATAGTAGCAGTCTCCTCCGTTTTGCTCTGCCCTGGAGGAGGAAAGGCAAGCGGTGGCCCCAGTTTGCAGAGCCCCTGCTGCCTGTCGAGCCTCTACGAGCCAAGTGCTCAGCAGTCCCCCTTATCAGGGGTTCTGAACACGAGCATTTCACAACATCACTGAACAGATGTTTTAACTATTCAAAGAGCTGCACACCCTCTCCAGTCAAAGCAGGATTGCTGACAACTTCTACAAACGCAACTCTGATGGAAGGTTTTCCTTTTTTCTCCTTGCCCTTATTTAAAAAGACTAATTATCTGCTGACTAAAGTTTTCTTCTTTTAAACCATTGCTACTGCATCATTTGGCTTCACCAGAAGAGGTACCCACTCAGCAGACAAATCCCTTTTTAAAGCTTCCTAAGAACTCTTAGAATATCATGTAGCATTTTATTTCGGGAATTTGGTATGTGACACTGTGTGCCAAAAATCACAGTCAAGCAGCACAAAGCAATAATCAGCACAACCTACAGAAGAGTCCTGCTCTAAAAGCTAGATCTGTTTTTTTCCAGGCAAGATATTTCAGTCTTTGCTGGTACACAACACATTTTAAGAGATGATTCTATGCTTCCAAATCAAGTACTACTATGAGCTTGGTGGAAAAGTATCTATTTGGCACTTTAAGATGGTGGAGGACTAAAAAAAGTCTTAGTTATATGGATTTCTCAGTGGAGTAGACTTGATAGTCCTCTCTCCATGTAGCAAACTTTCCCTATTCATCAAGTAAAAAAATTAGCCATTTCAGGCTGAATTCTCAGCTGAGGATGACATTCAGCCCTCTGAGGAGCTCTTGCTTTCTTGAGAGCTGGACTCTCTTACAAAACAAGGATGCAGGGAGAGGCAGCGCCATGCTCAAGCTCTCACCAACAGTGTATGTGCCTGAGTTACTTACTTTTATGGGGACTTAAAAGTCCTTATCTCATTCCCCAACCATTCTGATAAAAAGTTGCACAAGTAGAGAGAAGAAAGACATACATGTGTCACAAACTGTGTGTGATGGCAGTTACCAGTTTGGAGACGAAATCCTTTTTCCATGTGAGCACCTGCACACAAGTTGTCCTGGACATGGACATAAAGGGAAAGCCCACTCTATCTAGAAGACCTGGAGTTTGAAGGTCCTGAAATCTTCACTTCTCAACCCTCTCTACTGCCTCACTGGGGTCCTGAAAACAAAATGCCCTCAGTTCTTATTCCTGTCCCTCTTCAGCAAGAAGCTCCAAGAGGGCACTTTCATCTCTACCCTTATAAAATCATGAAAAAAAAATTTGCTTCTTTCCACCTGCCTGTTGCCCCACATATAACCCATGATTTTGACATCCATCAGCTGAGGCAGGAGAGGGAAATGATGCCACAGAACCAGGAGGACCACATGCCTCCCAGGACAAAATTCCCACTCCTGCATGAATGACTCCATGGGTGTGAAGAAATATCTGGTTAGAAGAAATACTCAGCACAAGACTGTTACCAGCACAGATTTGGGAAGGTATTTGTGTGATGTTGGTGCCATTGAGTCCTCATAGCAGAAATCACTATGATTCTCAAAGGGATTGCCAAAAGGGCAAGGTATTGATCCAGAAAATTCATGGACACAGGGTGATCTCAACACTCATTCCACTGTGTCCATGATCTGAACACTGAGAAAACCTCAGAAGGACCTTTTGACAAGTATTTGCTGTTGGTTACCTGATGGTTTTCCTACTGAAACCCAACACTACAAATGCTGGCTATTAGACCTATTGATCCTGTCAGCTTTATGTTCTCCCAATCAACACTGAATTATCATATGCTTACTCAATTCTCCCATAATTTCTAAATTCCAGGTTCTTCCCCCTTCAGAAGTACTAGCACGTACTGAACATTGTGCTCTACCAGTGTTTCACTAGCAGGACTTTGCTTCCATCAATTGTTGCATATAGATAACCTTATAAAATAAGGGCCTTGTTACCCTTATAAAATCATGGCTCAGTCCTGCTACTTAGGCTAAGTAGAAGGGAACTATGGGAGAGTGACTTGGCTGGGATAGAGAGAGGTGAGAGATGTGCTGCATGTCCACATCGTGGTGTGTGGTGGTTGGCTGACTTGGGCTTGTTGTGCCTTAGAACTACGTAAACTGAAAACCAGCTAACTCTTTAAAAGGCCAAGTTTTTGCAACAAAGCAGCAATCAATTATTTCTCTTTGGAAATCTGTGTCAGGGTAAGAGGGAAAGGAAAGATAGGGAAGGAGCAGGGAGAAGCTGGATAATTAATTACCCTCTTCCAAACATCAGAAGGTGAGGACTATGGGAACATGGAGCTACCCCAACAAAACCCAGCAAGCTCCAACTACAGGAGTCCTCTGGCGAGTCAGCTCCAAGCAGCACCTAATCCTTGTGGCAAGAAAAATCACAAATCAGCTGCCAGCAAGAGAATTACTTTTCCATGTTTGGGTTTGTAGGCTTCCCTCTGGCTGTAGAGCCTGCCTGTAGTCAATAACCCATCTTGGTTTCTCCACCATGTACAGAACTATGAAATTACAGCTAAACCACAAACAGCTGCAGGCAACAGCTGCAGAAGTCCACTTCTGGCAGTGTTTGAAAAGGTGTACAGAGCACATGTGAGTAAATTCCTGATACTGATGATCTGTGACAGAAGCCTGTGGAACTTAATTAGCGTTTTTGATAAGCGTTCTAGGATTTGGTTGCCTTGCTCATCCCAAGTCCAGCAGCTCTTTGGCAGGTACAGGATACATGGCCACACTTCCTGGAACTGCTAACAGCACTCCTGGCCATTACAGCCCAATAAAGCACTTAATGAGGCTGTGCAAAAACTCTGCTAAACATTCATAAAACATTGAACAGACATAGGGGGCAAGAAGGTAATAACTAAATGCTACATGCTCCAAACCACACTTCATTCACTAAGAATTCTACCTGACCAAGATCCCACTCAAACATTGGGATCACTCTTATAACAAAGCCAGGAAAACACACAATTCTATCCATGGTCATACACCAGGGCTGGCAAACCCTCTGGAACAGGCTCTGGGCTGAACCACAGCAAGTGTCCCAGCCTCTAGAAAAAGTCTGGCAGTGAATATAAGTGTGTGTGCATGCACAGGAATGTCCACTCACAAACACACATGAGTGTGTGTTATCCTGCTCTTCCACAAACTTAATTCTCCTTCCAGCCATTATGTCAGAGACAGAGAAGAGCACTTATTGAGCTAAAATCAATAGGATCATGTCAGCTTCTCCTCATATAGCTTGGTCCAAGGAAGTGAGGTTTGATTATTCAATTGATCAACAAAATCACCCGTATTTCCCAGTTTTCACTGGAACAGTCAAAACCAGTCACAGAGGAGTTGGTGAATGGGTAGAACAGCAAGACAGCCTGAGGTCACCACATGGTTACCCCAAGCTTGCTTAAAGAACCTGCATGCAATGAGTCTGAGAACTGTAAAATATTTACTCTTTCAGGCATTTAGACAACTTCAAAACATATTAAAACAATCACTGATACTTTTTATACAAAGAGAAAAAAATTCCAGTTCAGTTCTAGATGTAAATTCCAGTGTAACACAGGAAAAAGATATTAGAGGTTACACCAACACATGAGTTACACATTGCCTCAGAGGACACCGTCTTCATGGTGCACATTAAAGACTTGCCCTATCTGGGAGGTGCCTAACACGTTAGTGCAAGTACAGTGTGACAGAAACAGTCCACAATCACAGTATCACAGCTTTGGTGATGCACTATTGAGAATTTTTAGCCCACGGTAAAAGGAAAACACAGCCACCATCACACTGATGGAAGCAAAGACACCAGAAACAGCTTGAGGGGCTGCCTCATAGAAACAGAGGTATGTGCTGGCTTCATTGAAGGAGAATAATTAGTGTGGGTCAAAGTAAAGGCTGTACCCCATCCCATTTCAAGGGTTTCACCCTGGGCCTTGAACTGTTTTTTTGAACTACGCAGCTGTTGTAGCCAGAACTGGGTTTTACATACACAAAGTGTGCTTGAGAAAAGCCCAACACGTTGAACGTTGAAGACAGCTTGACCAGTTGTCATCAGATCTCCAAATTTTATAAATTACACTCTCTTGGCTATAAAAGCTGCCAAATTTCTGTGCTGCAGCCAACAGAAACCACACTCTGGCACTACATGTCCTTTATTCATGGGACAGACACAGCTGAAAATAAATAACTCGATTGTTTTCCACTGGTACAGCCACATCACAGAAGGCCTCAGTGCATCTTTGAGAATGTGGCTCATTAATTAGGAGTCAATACTGAGCCAACAGGATTTGCAGGGCTCCAAACACTGCTGGTGGCAAGCTTTTCCACTAACTACAACTGCAACTGCAAGGAGAACACCCTGCAAAGCAGAAAACTTTGTTCTCTAACATTTAATACCCAAAATCAATTTTTTCTTTTTCAATTCCAAGTTGACTAAGCTATTCTCATTACTCCAAGAAAAATGTTTCTCTGCTGCAGGAAACATTGCATTCTCTGACCAAAAAAGTGCTTATATCTAACTCAAACAGCAACTGACTATGAAACCCAACATCTGGGATGATTAAAGTTACACCACTTGAGTTTGCAAGCTTTTTATTTGCTGCTTTTGAAAAAGCACTTTAATGAAGCAATGCATATGTTCTCAAGCAGAAGGAACTTCTTTAGGTCTCCTGGCAATTTTTCATTAAGAAGCACATTAAATTCTAGCTAAACCAAACACTACTTCTCCTAAAGACCACATTCGCACTCCACCCAGAGAGTGTTTACACTGAGCCATCACACGGGCATCCTTCCCATTTGTCATCCTGCTGTATAGATTAAACAAGGGTCCGTGCTGACATGGGCTGTGGAAAGGCATTTCAGTCAGGGATTAAGAAATATACAATATACCCTGGTGTAACTCAGAGCAAATTTTTGCTCTTTTTCATATTATCTAACTACATACATAGGCTCTAAAGACACTGAAAAAGACATTGCTGGGAGATGTCACTTTTCCAGGGACCACAGCTGTAGGTGCAGGGAGATAGAATACAAATAAATATCTGTTGTTTCTTTAAAATATTGCATCATTCCACCAGAGCTTCACCCACTTTTTTTGCTTTGTCCAGAAGTTTGCTCACAGCTGTCAAAGTTCATTTACATGACTGGAAGCAAGAAGCTTGGTTAACAAGGAGTTTGTTTCCTGTGGATGAATTTTCAGGTGCGCAATGAGACTCGCATTCCCTGGCATTTTAAATTAAAAGTGGAGAGCCACCAGCCCTGCATGTGACTGCTCTCAGCATCTGCCAAAGAGATCCCTCCACTGTGACCTCCTGTCTCTCAGAGAAGCACGACTGCCTCTGCAAAAGCAATGGTTCCTGCCTGCTCTCCCACTTGGATCTCCAGCAGCACAAATCTGTCTTTGGCAGCAACAGAGCTCAGACAGCTGCAGCCAGGAGCAGAGAAATCGCTCCACAGAGGTGCCACTGAACAGGTAACAGGCATTCTGTCACTGCTATCTACTCAGAGCTTGCTTGTGCTAACTTTTGCAGGAAACCAAAAGAAAGTGAAGCAAAAGCTCCTCCAAGCACTTTAACCCCAAGGCAGTAGAGCTCAGCAGTCCCATCAGGCACAAGCTCTGGTGGAAGCTCTTCTCGCCCAGCGGCTGTCGGGTCACATCCCTCTGCACAACAAATGCACCTAACCAAGGGCTTGTAGCAGAAACAGGAGACCTTTTCATCCAGGCAAAGACTTGTCAGAATTCATATCTTTGAACCTACATCCCCTGCATCAAATTTGACTGAAGTTGGCTGACAATGTCCAGTATTACTTAGCAAGGCTGGGTGTGAGAGAGGGGACAAAGAGACAGGAAAGCACAACTGCATGACCTGTTTTCATAAGAAATCAGCCTGGCAAAAAAACCCAAAACCCCAAGAAAACCAGCAACAAAAAAACCCCACCCACAAACCTGAAAAACCAAATCCTGCTCTTCCAGGCTGTTGCTACAACCAGCTCAGGGTCTTCCTGAATTAGTTTTATTTCAAAGCATTATATTCCACTGAGTTCTTTTTCTTCATCATCTCAAAATGAGAATAATATTCACTTTGCCTACAGCTAAAACCCAGAAAAATCACACATTAAATATGATGTCCTAAATAAAACTCCCCTTGACAAAGTGAGATTTTGCGTGTATTAATTCAGTGGAGGTATTTCTAGATACTGTCTGTTCTTGTCCTCATCTTGGTGCAACTCCAGTAACTATGTACATATCTAATAACACTAGGCAGCCCCTCAGCAGAGTTTAAATGTATTTAGTCAGCAAGTTCTCTGTAAAGGGGAGACCAGAGTCACATCAGGTTGAAACCACAGCATGAGGGCCCATTGGACAGGATCATCGAGACCAAACATTTGCTTTCCTGAAGCTGCAGAAATCCTCAAAAAATCAAACAGTTAGGCACCAACTATAATTATCTTTACAAGTGAAATTGCTATGTCTCTGACAGTCCTTCCTTTAAGTTTCCAACATCTCTATTTCAAATAAAGCTTTGTTGTCTTCTTTACTATTAACCCAAGGTTTTAGAACAGAATAAGGATTTCTGTACTGTCAAACATACCCTAACTACCTGTTAGAGATCAAGAGTTGGATCATTACATGGTATTGCTCCCCATAAATTTCCACTAACCTAAGAACAAATAGCTGGATTAGGGAAACTGATGAAAGGGATTCAGTATGGCTCCAACTAGCTACTCTTAGACATTAAAATAACCAAGCAAAGAAATTAGCAATACCCTTAGAAAAGTTAATAACAATGACAAAAATAGTCATGACCAAGCTTGCTTAAAGGGAAGGAAAATTATGCTGACCAAAGCTAAATCCTTTTCTACAAATTGCAGAAAGGATTATACTCTTCAGAAAAAGTTTCCTTAGCTTCTTCAATATGCACTTCGCAAGAAAATGACAGAATCTTAGTCCACTAAAAGACACTAATAAATTCATAGATCTTTAATAATTTAATGCTGTTTCTATTGTTAGTTCTTTGAAATTGCTGCAAAAATGATCAGCCTCTTCCTCGGCTGAACTGGTTGACTGAAACGGGACATTCATTATCCAACTTTAAAACAATACTCAAGTAAAACTTACATGAAGATTATGCTTTGAATAAGAAAGTGATAGATGTGACAAGTGTCTTGCAATTTGGACTACCAGCAGAATTCAGATAGCCCAGAACATACTCACAGCATCTGCTTCACCTAAGCAGAAGTCTGCAGTCTGGCAGGAAGTTTCTAAAAACAAACTAGGAGTACCATGGCTTTTGAAGCAGCAATTAGTGAGAGAAAATAAGAGCCTGGAGAGGCATATTCCATCTCCCCAAAATAGAAAGAAAGCACTCAAAGCCAGACTACCTCTGAAATAAGACACACAAATGAATTTCCTACTACCTTCCCAAACCTGACTTAATTCCACATCTGGGTACAGCCCCCACCATGTTCAGGGCAGCTCTGGACAGAAGAACACTGGTAAGACCTTGTAAGAATTTCCAGGGGCCAGGGGCATCAGACAGATCAGGATCCCAGGCTGTTCTGTAGCCAGCCAGAACGTGGTCCCCTAGCCCAGGATATCACCTGTTTTAAGTGAAAGCCCTCCATTTCCTCACAGGTCTTTCTTACACTTCCTAGAGGCTAAGGTCTGCTCCTTCTACACAGAGCTTTCCTATCTTCCTCTGGTTCCAAGTCTTTCCCTGGAAAAGCAGTCTGAAAACATGCAGTGCCATGCTCCTGCCATGTTTTCACCAAGGTGCTGACCATTGCTGAAATTAGTTAATTCCCTTTGCCATCACTACTCACATTTTTCAGAGCACCAGGAATGATGCAAATGCAGCTCACTTCACCCAGTGTCAATCAGATAAACTCACACGCCTGTCTAGGCTTTCAGTGTGATGCCATGACTACATTTTCTTGGGGCATTGCAGCCTTTGCCTTTGGAAAAGATGCTCTTACAAGGTATGGAATGTTTTCAACCTCATCTCATAAAAACATTTATGGCTTGCTGCTTTTATTTTAACCACATATTTTTCTTCCCTAAATCTGGGCATAAAAGAAACTATAAAACAATTTTAAGCTAAATAAAATACTGAATGAAACTCATCCATTGTTGCATAAATCTAGATACACTATAAAATATTTAAAGCAATTCAAATATATTTTGATCAGCATGACATAAAATGTATTTTAGTGTGTTTGAAGTTCAGATGTATTCGAGTATTACTTGTTCACAATTAAATGCTTAAAAATGGCCAAAATCCTTTTCACTGGAGAAACAATTCATCCACTGCCACCAGAAAGCCAAGCAGGTGCTGGAAAGTTAGGTCACAAGCATGATCCAGACCTACACCACGTTGTTCTGCTCTCCCAAATAAAGCATGTTCAGTACAGGAAAACATTTCTACTGGATGAAGGAACTCACCATGGCCCACAGAGGTACCCTGACACTATAACTCACTGAGCAGGGGCTTGCCTTTGTGATAGAATATAACAGCTCTCCTTCTGCAAAGGTATCTAAAACCACATCGGTGATCTTGTTTGTACTAAAAATGAAATTAAATAATGGGCCTCGCATTTCTTGCTTTTTAAAGAACAGAGCAAAAAAGTCAAGAGTCAGGAAGCTCATGTTGCACAAAATGAATGCTGTCCTCATATTCTTTAAAACAAATTTCTTGTGAGAAAATGTATCTAAAACTTGAGTAGTATTATATTTTTAATCTAACCTCAAAAGAACAGAAAAAAATCAGTCCATGTAACCAAAATCAACTGGAACAGCCAAAATGCTGACATAAAGTTTTATTTAAAAGTTTTGAAGGCATGAATGGCAACAAGAAATTGAAAGACATCTCCCCCTACAAAGCTGCACCATCAGTAGAGCACTGACACAGATAAAGCTTTTAATTCCCACTAGATCAAAGTTACTAGCTCACCTTTTACATGCTCTCAAAAGTACAGCCTATTTGAAACTTCTGGATGACTGAAATCATAGTATCATAGAATATCTTTAGTTGGAAGGGACCCATAAGTAACTCAGTAGATGGGGCCAGAGAAAGACAAGAAAAAAAACAAGGAATAGTCCCATTTACACCTCCACTCCATATTTCTAAAGCAAGTATAAACTAAGATGTTCTGCAGCTTTTAATTTAAACATTTTTCTCATATCCTACACCTGGTGTGACTTGCTCCTCAATCCCACCACCAGTTCCCATTCCTGCTCACCACTGAGGTCTGCCAGCACAAGAGGAGCCAGACAGGTCTGTTTTCAGCACAGACAGTTTTTTTGTCCGTTCATTTCAGCAGTGCAGCCGAGCAGCGTCAGTTTCCCATTTCCCTTTAACATCTCTGCTTGTTTGATTTTACCCACTTGGTGTGTCACACAGCCATGGGAGAGCTCCCTGGAACTCTCATGGCAGAGGGCACAACACAGGGTGAGGCCAAAGCAATGAGTAGAGATAGCTGGGACCATTCATTCACATGGCACAGCTACTGGAATAAATGACTTCACAGCAACCCTGTCCCATAAGCTGTAGCACTGACAGGGCTGGGTTAAACAGACCTTAGAAAACACTCCAGTCAAGAAAGTCTGAAATATTTATCTTTGAGAAGTTACAGCTAATTCAATTTCCATGTATCTCATAAGCATTTGCAGCACTTCTAGAAACAAAAGTTTAGAGAGACAGGGGACAAGAGGGACTCTACCTTCTAGCCTCAGCAAACCTAGGGGTATTTAGGTTATTTATAAGGGTCTGTACTGGGCGCAAGCTCTTAAAATAGTTACAGCACAACCCCTAGGCTGAAAACACACACTGCAATAGAAAGGTTTCAGCAGTAGTTTGGCTCTTCAGATTTATCTCATGAGAACAACCTCTTTCATTGTTCCAGAAGTTCCAAAAGTTGTTAATATTTTCCTGCCTCCAGGCTAAGCAGTCAGCAATTTGAAAATGGTTTGGAGTCCTCAGTTTTAATGAGGCTTGTCTCTTGCCCTACCTACCTAGAAGAGTACTAAATTCCTCTCTTGCTTTCCTAGTCATATCTAAAAGTATCCCTTTCTTTTTAAAGGCTGAAGGTGTTGCAGGGAGAGCTAAGAAAAATGTCCACCCTACAGGCCTCCTAGGGAGGTGGTGAATGCCTCAAACCTGTCAGCATTCAAGAGGCATTTGGGCAATGCCCTTCAACAACATTCTCTAACTTTTGGTCGCTCTGAGGTGGTCAAGAAGTTGGACTAGATACTTCTTTTTGCTCTAGATGTTCCTTCCAGCTAAGCTTCCATTCCTTTTATCACTTAACCAGTTATTAAATTGGTTCTATGTGTTGCCAGCTAAAAATGCAGGGACGTGAGCAACAAAGATTAACCACCTCTCACACCCCAAGCCTATTTTCTTGGGCTCAGGTTCACTCCTGCCCCTTCTTTGCCCCATTCCAGAGAGGTTCAAGGCACCGAGCTCGGCTCAGTCACTACCAACTCTACACTGCTGCTCCACCTTCAGCACACTCTCCTCTTGCCCCAGAGTGGGATCCCACCCAAAGGCCACAGTCCTTCAGGATAAACCTGCTGCCAGCAGGGCTGTAGTTCCTTCAGGAGATATCCACATGCTCCAGTGCAGGTCCCATGGAGAGCACTGTGGATCCCTACTCCGGCCTAGTTCCCTCCAAAGGCTGCAGGCTCCAGTGGAGTCCTGCCCAGGGCAGCAGGGGAATCTCTCCTCTGGTGCCTGCAGTACTTTCTCCCCTCCTTCTCTCACCTTGCTGCTCACAGGGCTCTTCCCAACTCCACCATGCAGCATTTTGTCACTTCTCACCCCAGCCACTCCGCAGCTCCGCTGCTACCAGGCCCTGGGCCAGACACCACTTACCTGCACCACGAGCGACCTGGGCAGCTGCCGGGGAGACACAGGCAATCCTTGTTCTTTGGAGCAGTGCAGAAAGTCTCTGCACTCTGGCCATCTCCCAGGAGCCATGGAACAGCATCCAGAGGTGGGTGAGGCTCCAGCAGGAGGTGAAGAACCGACAGTCACGAACAGAGTAACTCAGGGCCCCCACCGGCCTCTGGGGGCTCACGCTGTGGGACCCGAGAGCACCAACCTTCAGAGGAGCAGCTGAGGCAAGATGATTTCTCCAGCCTTGAAAAAAAACTCTGCTTGCTCTCTGTCACCACCTGAAAGGAGGTTGGAGTGAGGTGAGGGTCACTCTTTTCTCCCAAGTAATAAACAGTAGGACAAAAGCCAGTGGCCTCACTTAATGCCACAGGCACTTTACACTGGCTAGTAAGAAAAGTTTTCTTCACTGGGAGCGTTGTGAAGCCTTGGAACAGGCTGTCCAGGGAAGCAGAGGAGTCACCATGCATGGAGTAGATCTGGCACTCAGGGACATGGCTCAGTGTTGGCAGTGTTAGCTTAATGGTTGGTTATCATATTAAGTGCATCTTGACTATAGCTTAAGCCACACGGCTCTGCAACTCACCTCCAGAAAATGCCAGCAGATGACTTCCCTTTCCTTCGTCTTCAACTGTTCTATATATACTGTAAGAATTTTACAGGAGTAGTAGAAACGTTTTAATTCAAGATACAGGTGAAAATTTTTAACAGCGTTTGGTCCTTTCTAAAAAGAAGAGTCAATGCATGTTCCTTTAAGTATTGTCAGTCTTCATTGTGATTTTAAACAATGAGCTGTCAAAAACTTGTTTCCTGAAAAAAACCTGTCATCCTTCCACCCCAATTAACTAACCAGTAGTTATAAAATGTCATTGAAAACACCTGTTTTCAGTGGTACCAGACATGCCAATCACTAGGAAGTAATTTCACAGGATGTCCCAGTGAGGAGCTTAAGAGCAGAATCAGGACAAAGCATAGAATAAAGTAATTTTTAAAATCAAACCCAAGAATTTGATAATTAATACAGTTAAATGGGGAAGTGTTAGATAACACCAGCAGCTACCGGAATAACAAAAGGCTTCACAGAGCTGTACACACTCATCTTTGTTATTCTCATCTACTAAAACTATTGTTTTATTCTATTGGTGCATTTCTGTGCCTATACAAACAGTTGCATAAAAATGTTTCCATTACAGACCAATAAAATACTTTTGTATTTGGGTGCTGCACAGGCAATATGGCACACTGTGCTGTGCATTCATCAAGTCACAACACATCCTCTCAACACACAAAGTTATCATGGCATGTTGAAGTCAGAGATGGCTGTGGCAGTGCTTTTTAAATTATTATCATACATTTACCAGTTCTGATCAGTATTTCTGGTTCCATGAGCCGAAGACAGGGATGTTGCTGGTATCCTTCTGCCTTCCTACCTTCCACACTCAGTGACAATCCATGACAGTTAAATCCCACAGCTGTCTTGCCTTTGGACTTCATGAAGTTTGTATTTATTTGCTTCAGCAGTCTACCCTTAAATACTCTGAAGTTTCCTTTTAGTCTTCATTTAATTTCCAGCAGTTAAGCTCTTTTCCTTCTAAAATACTTAGAAGACATCTTGCACTCATTACTCCATTTAAAAAATAACCCAACAAAACAAACCCAGATGTTTCCAATTTCTCTTCCTTCTCCATCTAATACCATCAGAGGACAGGCTGGGCAGTGTGACTGGCACTCTTTTCTATGTCCAGATGTGTTCCCCAAATCCCCACATCTGTTGCACTGCCTTGTTTCTTGGTTCCTCCTCCTGGCTCCTTTCCCCAGTTCCTTTCCAACTTAATGCCTCTTGCCCCTGCATCCTTTCCGCTCTTGGCACTGCACAGGAATACTTCACACTTCCAATTATGAAGGTAATCTCAATTTTACTTTTCCTTCTCCACTTCTACCTCTGAAGCTCAAGTTCACTGCAGCATAATGGTATGAACTTCCTCACGTCCTCCCAGTTCCCATTCCACATTGCTCGTTCTTTGCTTCCTAAAACATTCCACATCTCAAAAAGGCACTTCTAAGCTGCTGAGTGCTATTATTCATCACTGCAGCAGTTGCTTACTTTGCTACTTCTCTCACTTGCTCCCTTGGCATCTCTAATGACTCCAACTACTCTTCTCTCCATGGGCAGTTTCTCAGTTTTCTCCTATTACCCACAGGCAACATCATCTGCAGTCTCCTATTCCTCAATTAAAACAAGAAATTGAGTTCTCTCCCTCTCACCCGTCTCCTTGCCTTGTTCCCTCCAGCAAGCTGTCAACATCTCAAACTCAAACAGCATAAACAAAAACCCAAGATACCTATCATCCCTAATATGTAGGTGCTCCAAAATTACTCCTTATTCTATCCTCAGTCCACATGTGAGACTTTTCCCCCCTCAAAGTTAAGCCTCCCCCCTTTTCCCAACTAGCAAGTCTCCTGCTATCACTGTATTTTATGCAGATATAAATACTTCTTTTTTCCAGGTAGCTGGAATTCATGTAAATCTCTCTATTTTCTGGAAGTCATGTTTTTCTTTCATTGTATGACATTATTCTGGGGTGTGATTTGGTAAGATTAATAACTTCCTTGATGTGCCTGTACTGTTTGTGCCCTTCTCCTTATTCCCTAAACTTCTGTGCCAGTTTCCATCAATATCACACTGACTTCTCCTAAGCCTGTCTTTTCTCTGTGCCACACAATAAGTCACACTGTCACCCAAAGCCAAGTCACCACCTTAGCAGAAAAACTCCAACTTCCACTTAGAGACCTTCAAAGAATTCACATTTAAAATGCTGTACAGAAAATAAACTCTTCTGAGGCAAATATCACTGGAGCCTCAAGTGATTCCCTCATCACAAATATCAGTGTGCTGTTCCATACTACAGAGTGTTTTATCTGAACATCAATTATATGTAAAATAACTGAATTTATTAATCTGAAACAGGAAAGATACTCAATAAAAAGACCAGGAAGTACCTTCATGTGACAAGGAAAAAGGAGGTACAATAGTAAGCATCATACCCATCAATTCTGTCCTTTGAACACTGAATCCACAATTAATTTAACAATTCAAACACACAAGTAATGACAGAGTACCTTTATTTTAACATGTGCACTGCACTGATGCAATAGATACAATGCCAGCAGTCTTCTCCTTGCACAAACTACTATCAATCAATAACTTCTAGGAGGAAGCAGCTTTCAGTGCAAAGAATAATTAAGAAACCTCTAATGTTAACCATGTCTTGGGAACCATTTGCATACATAGTGCAGCAATCATATCCATTTCCCAACTAGCCTTAAACATGGAAAACTGATCAGCTATAGCAGTTTGCATTTGAAAATTAACAGAGACCTGTTCTTTTAAAAAAAATCTACACTACAGCAACAAATAAATAGAGACTAACAACATGTATGTATTTGCTCAGAATCAATTCAGCAACTTAAAAAAATATAATGTTCAGTGTTTGCTGAATTGCTTTATACTGCATCTATCACATCAAAACACTACGTTAAAAAAGTTAAAGAAAAATAATTCTTCCAACTCTCTTCATACTCTATTAGTTGAAAAGTTTGCAAACACTGCTGCCTCTCAGCAATTACTACGTAATTCAGGTTCCCTGGTCATCCTGGGAAATCTTTACAGAACATCCCTGCACACTCAGCAGCTCCCTGTGCAGAGATGCCAAAGGGAAGCACAAGCCCTGGTACAATGAGCAGATTAAGTCATCATCCAGTTCACAAGTTTCCTTGCTAAAAACCAAACCACCCCCACTTGTTGTGACTGATTTCCACACCTACCAAGCTCACCCAGGAACACAGATGCTCTGAGCTCTGTCCCTGTGTGCTTCATTTCACCTACATGAATAATCACACTAAGAACCAATGGAAATATTTATGCTTGCAAAGTTATGGATACATCTGTTTACAGGATATCTGCATTCATCTGCAGCTAGACAAACTGACTGCAGTCTTGGATCATAAATGAAATAAATCATAAATCTAGTCTCTACTAGATTATAGGTAACAATATCAAAGTATTCTCTGGGATGCCTACAACAGAGCTAGAACACTCAGGGAAATACAGGAAACTTTATTCTACTTAGAGGGAAACTCTGTTCTTTGGGAATATTCAGTGATTTACAAGCTGTTGGCCATGGAAGAACTGCACCCTGTGTATATCAGAGACTTAACAGATCATTTAAAATAGTAAGACTGAAAAATGCTTGTATTTGCTATCCAAACTGAAAACATTTTAACAGTTTTAGACCTATTATAGACCAAAGAAAAAGTAAATTTTGGCACATTTTCTAGTATCAGTCTGGAATTCTGCATAGGCTACTTAGACTCCATGAAGAGTTTATATATGTCAGATGCAATAATTTTTTTGTTTATATATGTTTATGGTTTAAGAACATAAAGGACAGCTTTTGTTTCATTTGTTTTCATTAACAGTATCGTGGCAGGGCAAATCAACTCTCTCCAATATAACTAAGAATATGTTGATATAAGTGTTGAATGAAACATCATCATTGTTCAGGATTAGAGTGTTTAGGGATATAG
>VYXF01002215.1:95706-136293 GCA_013397295.1 Polioptila caerulea
AAAAAAAAAACCAACCCTCTCCCATTTTATAAAAAGCACCATAAATGAAAAATCTGTTGCAAAAACAAAAACAACAAAAACTCCATGGACCACCCTTCAGGAATGAAATGCTAAAGATGTCTTTTTTAATCAACCAGTTTCTGAAGATCTACAAAATAATAAAAAGGATCACATTCTAAAGGTTCAGTGCAGTCAGCAGCTATATAGGTTTGCTGCTTATTCATCTTTAAGTTGACTTTCAAAAATAACACCCTAGCTTGTCAAAATATACATTTTCCATTTGTTTTTAAATTAAAATAATAATAAAAAAACATTTAAAGAATTCACAATCAATAGCATGACTAAGTTTCAGGATCATCTACAGCATATAATTTAAAGGTTCAAGATGCCAATATGCAGCATGTGGCAGGCCTATATGCTCCATGCAGCATGTACATTTAGGATAATCTGAAATATCTTGATGTTCAGATGTCAGTCTGTTTCTTCCAAATTGTGTAGAATACCCATCTGGAGAAAATAAGCAGTTAAGGAAAAGAAAAAATGCAACACTTGCACACAGTTAAAATGTAACTCTTTTTACTTATATTTAAATTCTGAAAACTTCTGGTAGCTCATAAAGGGTAGGCAAAACACTCAAAAGTGAAATCTCCCTGGATTCTCTTCTTGACTCAGCAGTTCAAAGATGCCTACTCTTCCAATCATATACGTGTTCCATTAAGGTCTGGCAGTTCTAAAGGCAAAAAGAATCAGTTTCTCTGAAACTGTAAGCTTTAAGGGCAAGTATCTTGATGTCCATATTCTTTTGTCTTGAAAATGCAAGGTCAAATCTGCATTTCACCAAGAGCTGACAATAACGAGAAGCAGGAGGAGCTGGCTGGAGTCAGTATGGGGCCAGTATGGAGGCTGCAGCACTGAACACTACTGGGCTCAGAGACCAGAAGGGAGACAAAGGAACACACATGACACAAGAAAGGCTGTGGCAGTATCATGTCCTTAATGTATTACGAATGAGAAGATTGTGGAAAGATGTTTCCTGTCAAGAGAGACAGCCACAGCAGGCTTCATCCTGCAGAAACATTTCCAGGGAGATCCCACAAAGGCAGCAAACACTCAAGGCAAATGCAGCTGGCAGAACTACCTTACAGTAAATTAAAATGCCCCTCTCACACTAAGGGCTTGAAGTTTAAACTTCTAGGCTCCTTGTATAACTTCCTTGCCACCCACCAGCTGAAAAAGTTCTGAAGGATTATTTTTAGGAATGGGATGTTACTGAGAATATGCATATCTCTCTACTTGGAGTATTTCTTTCCAGTAACACCAACTAGTCATGATTGTCAGGAATCACTCTTCTCCATTCCCCAGCCTTAGAAATCAAGTCTGAGCTGTATGTTCAAGAACAGCTCTATCAGAGAGTGTTTAAAGATCTGGATCATGCTAATCTGTATGAAGTTAGTTTCTTATTTTTGTAAAAGAAAAAAAGAAACTAAGATACAGCCTTATCAGAACTCCCAGGCAGCATTACCCTTTATCATAGTTTATCCTACATCACACACACCCTCAAAAACATGAACAAAAACACAGCCTGTTCATGAAAGGTGCTGATCATTTCACTAGCTGTGAATTTATAGCACTTTTAGAAAACAATTTCAACAATTATCCTCAAAACAAAACTGCAGTAGTTCATTTACTATGAAAAAGCCATTGTTTAAATCAGAACTGCCTTTTTGCTTGAGTTCATTACCTCCAACCAATCTATGCTTGCTTGATTTACTAATACACACTCTCCAATCTTCGTCAATCTTTAAGGATACAATTCCATGTAGGAAGGAACACACACAGTTTCTTTTGAAAACTCCACAGGACAATAAAGCCTGCTAAGCTGTTCTTCATACAGAGTCAAGGCATCAGTCAGATTGATACAGTTGCCCTGAAGGAAAAAAAAAAGTCTCAGTCACAATCAAGCAAATAAGAAAAATTTCAGATGAGTATATACATTCTGACATTACTGCAAGGCTCCCACATATTTCAGAACCAGATACATGCTGTTCCTAATATTTAATACTTACAAGGCAAACACTGAACAGCTTGTCTTCATTGTGCCTACAGCAAACAACAATTTGTATCCTTTCAAGAAAGGGTAAGTATGGGGGGGATTATGTGTATTCTCATTAGCAGAAGCAACCATTATATGAGGGCTTCCAGTTAAAACAGACCACCATGTGTTGTTTATCTATAACATCTACTCCATAACCATATTCTTTATGATTGCTTAAATGCATTAGTAACCACTATTACAACATCCAGATTTTTCTCAGTTATTTAACATTGCCTAGATCTTACAGTGTTTAAATGCAGTATTAAAAAAGCTATAGCCTATTAATTTTAAACAGATTCTTCTATAAAGCAATATGACAAAATACATCAAATTAACCAGAAGTTCTCTGGCTGTGGGCTACATTGTCTTGAGTTTCCACATGTCATGCTTCTGAAAAGGAAGAGATTCCTATATTACTTTTTCGTCTTGGGGTGAAACAACATCTCATTCTTGGAATACAAACACACGAAGGATTACAAAGAGAGAGAAATTTAAAAAAAAAACAAAAAACAAAAACCAACCAAACAAACAAAACCCCTGAAAAACCACCAACAAACCAAACCCCAAGAAACAAATGTCCCATCCCCCTCAAAATACCCCAAATCCAAAAACCCCCAAAAAACCAAACACCCACCCCCTCCCCAAAAAAATTTAAACAAAAAATCCAACCCAACTCTCCCCCAGGCAACTCCTATTTGCAAGCATTACCTAGTCCCAAGCTAAGTACTAATAAGAAGCAGAAGTAACTGCAACATATGCCTGGGATGCCCATGTGAATAAAGACCTAATTAGAAGTCTGAATTCTCCATACTCGTAACACGTTTGATCATTTAGTGGTTACAGAGAGCCCACCAGAACACCAGACTGAACACCAACTACCCAAAGTAATAAAAGTCAGTTGTGTAAGTTCAATCAAAAAACAAAACTTAGTCAAGTTTCTTGACTACATAACTGAATAGACCAGCAAATACTTTACAACCTTAAATTCAACAGTCTTAGGAAGAGTGTGGCAAATACAAGTTATTTGGAAACTAATTTGAAACTAAGTGAAGTTGCATGGTCTACAAATCACTCAGGTGGTTTTTTCCCAGGTATGAGGCACAGAATGAAGACTCACCAAACAGAAGTGTACTGTTGCTGTGGCACAGCACGGAGGTGATACGCTCTGTGATTGTGGTTGAGGTGGAGATATTGTTAAAGGCCCCTGGCACACTGACAGCCAAATGAATTGATTTGGGGTCTTCTACTTCCACCACTCTCCTGAGAAATGTTCAGCTCAACCTATAGGCCCCAAACATGATAAACCAGCCATGCTGTAACACTACACATCAACAGCAAGTGACATGCTGACTATGAACCTCTCCTGCCCACAGTGTGTGCCAGTCTGGCCATATGCAGGGCAGGATGAGATCTTCAGGAAATGCGTGTCCCCAGCTTCCCCTAAGGGTTGGGTTTACTAGCATGTAGTAAAAATGTCTTTTACTGTGATCTAGCACAAAGCCTGCTTTCCTCTTCTGATTTCTGATCAGTAGTTACAGAAGAATTAACTAGCATTTTCCAGAGTTACCCTCGATGTAAAAATCCTCAGCTGTCCAACACATTTTATCACTTCTAGTGGAGGAACATTTGTCACAGAAGATAAAAAGGAGAACAGAAAGGAAATTTTTATGTTAATACACAGTTCCTAATGATCCAGCAGAGGAGCCAAACCCCACAAAACAACTGCAAGAAACACGAGGCACAGAAGTTACACATTACAAAGAAAGAGCCTAAAGCAACAGCTTCCATATCTAGGGAATGACAGGATCTTCCTGCTGCTCAGAATGACTCTGGAAAGTGTTTGTGTGTACACACAAGTACACGTAATTTTGGGGGGTTTTTTAAGTGACCATTGAATTCAGTATCTTGTTCATTGCTGTCATTCAGTAACTATGTAACCTGAACCTGACTGTGAAAGAATGCAGACAGCTCAATTAGAAAAAGCTAGATCTAATGGAAAAAAGTTAGCTGTCTTACAGTCACATCCTATTCAATATTTTAAGACCTCTAACTTGAAATGAGGACCCCAGGAACCAAGGACTTACTCAACACTTCCTAAGTGTCTGACTGCCTATGTTTCACACATTTGTACTATTTTTCCTACTTTTTATTGGGAGAATCTCTTCACAGTGTATTTAAAGTATTTCTATTTCCAGAGGAAGTGAAAAGAGGAATCATTCCACTCATCTTCCTATGAATTTTTTGCATCCTCCTCAATTATTTTTTGGATTGTGCTCAAGTTCTCTCTTTTTCTTTTCTCAAGTAGAAAAGAAAACCTCAACTTAAAACAATCTTAACACAGCATCTTGACAATGGTCTCAGGCACATGATGTGATTCTTGGGGTCGCCCTGCACAGGGCCAGGAGTTGGACTTGGATGATTGCTGTGGGCCCCCTCCACACCAGGAAATCCTATGATCCCACTCTGTTCTATCACTCCCTAATATTTAAAAAATCTTATTTGGGAAAGCACTCCTTCTAAAGAGCTTGCATAAAACATGTTTGATTATAATTTTGATCATTTTGCACAAACAAAGCAGTACTTGTTAACTTGGGACAGGAAGGTGATATGCTGCATATAGAATTTTTCATATTTAGGTTTGGGTACCAGGAAACAAATGAGAC
Organism: Polioptila caerulea; assembly: GCA_013397295.1. Classification (NCBI taxonomy): domain Eukaryota; kingdom Metazoa; phylum Chordata; class Aves; order Passeriformes; family Certhiidae; genus Polioptila; species Polioptila caerulea. The sequence continues at coordinate 100,465 of VYXF01002215.1, forward strand.
TTGTAAAAAGGTGGAAGATTAACACTAACTGAGCACATTGAACAGACTACTGCAGTACTTGTTTAGTAACCTGTTATTATCCAGGGGATTGTGGTGGGTTTTTTTGGTTCAGCTGCCCTTTACCAAACATATCATTTTGTTTCAACATCAGACTGAATGCAAAAGAAAACTAAAAAACAACCTGCATGTGTAATCTGAGTCATAAATAGGAACACTGCTAGGTAATTTACAGAGCACACCACTATTACCTAGGAAGTTGGATAGGATACACAATGATAGAAGAGTATCCAGTTTCCCAGACTGTCGCTTCAGTGTTTCATCATCTCTCCCTTCTCAAGCAAGGGACAAATCACTGCAGACACCATAAAAAACAAATTACAGGAACAATGAACATGCCAAGGAACAATTTTTACTTTTCAAACCCACAGCTCTTCCATCTCCAAATCAAAATCGTGCCTAAAGGTTCAGACAAGTCACTTGGCTCTTCTATCAACCTTTATCTTCTGGAGAAACACTACAGGTTTTTCTGCATAGTTGTTATTTTTTGTAACTATCTGGCTTTATTCAACACAAAATTTAGCACTCCAAAAATCAAATCTACAAAACTTAAGGCTTATTTCAATAAACTTATTGAAAAATCACTATTAACACCTTTCTTTAAAACCAGCTTTTAATGACCAGCTTTATTAACCAAGACCACAATGGCACACTTAGATGTTCCAGTACCACTAAAATGCCACAGGGAACCAAGCCCAGAATGCAATGCAGAGATCAGTCCCATAACCTCTGTTCACTTTAACTCCTGCTGCCTAATGAAGAGTTACATGGTAGAGCAATGCATTGTTTGCTCTGAACAGACACCATATAACAAACAATAGCTAATACTGAACACTGTTTAATAAGGCTTAAAGCAGATGACTCTCCAACTACACTTTTTCAAAAAGCAAAAATCACTTTCTTTTTTGTCCCACAGCATTCATCCAATTTTTCAACATATACAAAAAAACCCTACCAAACTCCTCTGTCCAGCCTCCCTCACCTAATCTCTATTCCATGTCAAACAATTTCACAGGTAAGAACAAGGAGAATGACAAATTTATTTTTTTTTTACCCTTAAGATGCATCTTTCTCACACAAAAGCACTTGAGGCTGTTTTGAGATTAACAAAGCTTAATCTCTAAGACCTTGCTTAAGACAGATGACTCCTGAACTCTTTCACAGCCTTTGCACCCTTAGTCTGCCCAGTGCTTGCACTCACTTCAGCAGCTCATGCCTGTCTCCCAACATCTATTTTTCCAGGCTTTCACAAGGCGCAAGTTCTGTAGTTGCATAGGTTTAGTTTTTAGGTTTCAACAGGACGATGCACAACAAATTTAAATAACAAATACAGTTCTGGACAGACAAAAAACATTCCTTAAAATAAGCAGGGGGAAAAAAATTGTTTCAATTAACCCTGTAAGTTCCAGTTAACTCAGCCCATCTATAAATTGAATGTGTCCATCAACTGGTTACAGGTTGAACTTAGGCCACTATGCTTCCACCAACCCTCAGAAAGTAAACTAGGGAGTTGAAAGCAGGTGAAAGGGTTCCTCTTACCATTTCCAACTTGCCCATTTCTTATGTCTTACCTCATGTGTCACTGTCACTAGACACCTTTGCCTGTGACTTTATGCCAGAGAAGTTTAATTTTTGTTTTTAGCATGGGTTTCTACTTTTATTTTATAATGATGTGCCAGAATTGGACATGGCCAAAGATGGGTTTTATCCTTCCTCACTTCGGAGTGACTAATAAGCAGTGAAACAGAGCATGAAACACCCAGCATCAAAGTTAGGCTTAGGTTTTAGGGGACAGGGAAGAGTTGTTAAGGAAATAATGGAGGCAAACCTGACCATAAGTATTTCCAGTAGCTGAATTGACAGTAACAAAAGGAAATGAAAATGTCTGATCCTTGAAGTCTCTCGAACTACCAAGAAATCACAGAGGCTCACATAGGGACAATACAGCCATTCTTCCAGCCTCCTTTTATGGTTCAGCCATGGAGAATCTTGCTCCCTCACTGGAAGTGCTAATTAGAAAGCCCACACAGCAGCCAAAAAAAGGAGTCTAACTATGGAGCAACATGATGATTGTCTGGACATTTAGAGGGCTGTATAAGAGAGTGGCCAGGAAGAGACAGCTTAGTGAAGGGCCACATGTTTGTGTGGGAGACATAATCCCCTGCACCAGGGGTCAGGGCTGTTTACTGGAACCTGCAAGTGGTCTGAGTTTCTGTCCTGCCTGGGCTGAGTGACCCCAACCAGGAAGTCACAAATTCCTGTTCAGAGGTATTTTTAAAGGTTCCACTGCATAAACAGGCTGAAAATGATAGCCTTCTCAACCTCAAAAGATTAGATCAACAGAACAAAAACTTAGCACAGGAAAAGGCATTTTCTTAGCTACACATAATTCACTGACACTCAGAGACAACCTTCCAACCAGTCTCAGCATCTGACAGAGCATGGCTTCACAGCTCTTGGGACAGTCCTCATGCATTACTTTGAAGGCACAAGAAAGTGATGGTTCAGAAAAACAAAGGCCACATATCATGCTGATAACTACAAGTATATATACTCACTTGAAAGAAATCAACTGGGCCATCTAAAAATCATACTTTTACAAAGTCCAATATTGTATAAACACTTAATGTGTTCAGAAACAGGTTGCTGGGAAGGTATATTACAGATGAAAGTGGACCTCAGGATACACCAAAGTCTTCCACCCTCATCAGCTCCCACTCTTCTCCACTGTGATGGCTGGGAGCCTGCATCTCTATCTGTATCTCCTTAGAGAACATAACACCAAGCACCTCACAGACATGGCCTCATACCAGATCATTAAATACTTCAAAACACCACCCTCAGAAGAGAGGAATAGAAATAAGAGCATGCCCTAGGACCATTGAATCTCAGAGTGGTGGGATTATGTTTAACAGTAAGTTTTCACAAGCAAGCTTTAAGTCTTAACCCTACAGAGAGGTTTGCAAGTTCTGGAGGCTAAGGGCCCTAAAGCTCATGACTCTCTGCAGATCCTGTGTAGGCTGCAACATTCAATATGGATGATGCAGCTAGAAAAGCAAGGGCATGTAAAGCACATCTGCTACTCATACAAGTTTTTGTTCTAAGCTGTGATTACTATTTGCACAGAGAAAGTATGGAGGCATTTTTCCCCAAACACACTCAGACACAAACTTAATGAATGCACAGAATGACATCCATTAACTGCCCATCTTTCCAGAGCTGAAAAAAAGGAAGAAGTCCCTCCTGTATCTTAAAAATGGCCACCTAAGTTCTTATATCCCCAAGGACTACAAATAAATAGTCTGAAAAGCCTTCCCCAGGCAGGTTCTCTGTAAATGTTAATAAACTGCCAGGCAATAGAGGTGACCTGCCTCCACCTAGTGGTGACAGGACGCTCTGTGCAGCATTTGGGGAACAGGGGATCACCAAGCAAGGAAACCCGAGGGAACCACCACGTGTGTTAAGAGCAGAAATCTTTTTATAATCTCAGATAAATTATATCCATCTGGAGTTACACAGCCCTAGACCCTGTCTGCTGACAATTCACGTGCAGATCAGAACGTTTTCTAAAACTTGTGCAGGGCTCCGTGAAGAGGTGATGAGGATCTTCCTTCATTTTTCCCAGCAGCAGCATTTGGACAGACAGGCAGCAATACAGTATGGGAAAGGATGGCATTCTGTGAACACAATTCTACTTTTGGGTAAAGCATTTCTTCAGCATTGAAATAAATGACATCCTAACTAGATGCACATGATTCTGTTCGGGGTGCAAGGGTACAGTCTACAAACTACAAAGGACAGAAATTTTCAATGTTAGTACAACATAATGCAAAGGCAGAAGAAGCAACTGTAATTACTGGCTAGTAGTCACCAGGACAACAATCCTTTTGCTGCATTTTTCCTATGAGACATTTCCTCATCATAGCAAAGATGAGGCTCTAACAAGTAAGTGGACATTCCCTCAGTCACTTTTCTTGATTTTTTTTTTTTGGTTTTTTGTTTTAAAGAACCAAAATGTAAAGAAGGGGCTGGGGGGCACACAGAGTCCTGTATTTTAGAAATACAACTGCCTTGATTTCTTCAGCAAGACCTGCCATGTAACATAAGCATCCTGGACGTAGATAGTTGGACCAAAAGTAACTTAAATTCCCAATGCTAATACACAGCTAAAACCACTGGCATTTAACAGCAAACACAACAGAACATTCAAAATCATTTATGAGTTCCCAACGTGTGACTAAGCTGTCAAAGTTGGTAGTGGTCATGTTTGAACTTCTGTCTAAAGTCTAACCAATCCTCCAAGAGGCCAACTTCAGTTAGTTTAACTGAATTTAAATTTAAGGAATTTAAACAAAGTTATAGACAGCTAATTGTATTTAAAGCACCCCAATAGTCTGTTCATCCTATAACCAGACTGTTGAGTTGTCTGAGGGTGTGGTGGGCTGATCCTGGCTGGATGCCAGGTGCCCATAAAAACCAAGCTGTCACTCTCCTGCTCAGCTGGACAGAGGAGAGAAAAATATAGCAAAAGGCTCATGGGCCAAGATAAGGATGGGGAGAGAACACTCACCAGCTCCCACCACAGGCAAACGGACTTGACTTCGGTAATCAACAATTTCCTCATCAAATCAGAATGGGATAATAAGAAATAAATCCAAATTTTAACAACACCTTGCCCTACCCCTCTTTTCTCCCCAGGGTAAATTTTACTCACAAATTCTCTACCTCCTCCCCACTGCACTGATGGGCCATGGGGACTGTGGTCAGTTCATCCCATGTTATTTCTGCTGTTCCTTCCTCCTCACACTCTGCTCTGCTCCAGTGTGGGGTCTCCCCCTATGGGAGACTCCTCCATGAACTTCTCAAACATGAGTCCTTCCATGGGCTGCAATTTTTCTTTAATTGCTCCAGCATGGATCCTCTGCAAGGTCACAGGTTCTGCCAGAAGCCTGCTCTAGTGCAGGCTTCCTATAGGGTCACAGCCTCCTTAGGTATCCACATGTTCCACCACGGGGTCCTCCATGGGCTGCAGGGGAATCTCTGCACTGGTACCTGGAGGATCTCCTGCCCCTCCTTCTTTAGTGACCTTGGAGTCTGCAGAGCTGTGTCTCCCACATTCTCACCTCTCTCTGGATGCAGCTGCTGCTGTGCAGCAACTTTTGGCCCTTCAAAAATGTTATCCCAGGGGCACTACCATAGTCACTGATTGACTCAGCCTTGGCCAGGAGCAGGTCCATCCTGGAGCCAGCTGGCATTGGCTCTGTAGGACATAGGGAGCCCTTCCCCCACCCCCTCACTATTGGATTTATGTGACCAGGTTTTGGTAGTGAGGGTTATTCCATTTCTACAGAGGACTACTTTGTTTTTTCAGGCCCAAGCGGGAAGTGGCTACAGGGACCATCAAATGGGCATCAACAGATCAAAGAGCATCAACAGATGTATCAAAAGCTCTGACAGCTGTCTGCCCCAGTATTAATTGTCCTTTTTTCAACATCTTCAGGAAGACTAAATTTCTAGAGAATATTGCTTCTATACTGCAGTCGTTGCACTGGCTACCCACTAGCCCTAACTCCAATTTTAAGCCATGTCAATTTTAATATTGTTTCTTTCCCATCCTGCCATGTACCACCTTTTTGCTTTGGGATCACAAACTATAACATTGCATAGTTTCACAACAGCTAAAATCCACCAGGGCTGGTTCAGGATTGCTGTCCTTTCTCTCTTTCTGTGCAATCACATGCTAGAAAGCTGACTTATCTCCTCCCATGAGGACAAAACAAGCAGCACCAGTCTCTACCTCAGCTGGTTCCAGCTGACACAAAACAACCCCCCTGCTCTCTGGCTGCATCACAGCCATCATTTCAGCTTTCAGCATAAGCTTCTTCTCAAGAGTCCTTCTGCAAAGTCCAACAAAACCTGTCCCCAGACACAGGTTTACCTTCATTCCAGTAAAGGAAGCTAGTATCACTGTGTATGCTACAAGTACAGCAACTGCAACACAAGGACTTGCTCTGTTTCCAAAACATTTAGTGTCCTTTTGATATCCAAGTCTGCCACAAATACTTCCACTCTTAATAGGACAGAAATGCCATTAAAATTTACAGTGTTGTAAAACCATGTTAATCCTATCTTATAGTTCAACCACATAAGATAATTTCTCTTGCCCATACAACCACGGCATTTTAAAATACAGCAGCATATTAGAACTGCCAGAAACCTCACTCCATAAGTTTTGCATTTCTTTATAAACCTGCACAATTTTACAGTAAACCAATTTCTATATATTTCAGAGCTTAAGGATATTATTCTAAAATACAGTACTTAGGTTCTCCACACATCAGAAGACTAGTTTTTGAGCATGACAAAAGAAATACAGCTTTAGAGACTTAGACTTCATTGAACCATCTGCTGGCTCCTGTCAGGTTGTTGTACAATTGCATAGAACTTTGTGGCATTCCAAATTCAGAATTACCCCAAGTATTTTCTGTTGAAAGCTACACCACAACTCTATTATCTGAGGTGGCTATACTAACTTTCACATCCCACTGCAACTATGTCAAACTCTTACACATCAATAAGTGACAAATTCCTATGTTTTACACTCTACAATTGGAGACATCAGCTTAAAAACCATGTATCTCTTCATGAAGTACATCTGTTCTGCTTTTCCAATAATTGTTTAGCTGCAATATTCTGCAGTATGCCTTGCTCAAAATTATGAGTCTTAAAATTATTAAAAAAAACTCCAGACAAAAGCACTACATATTCAGCTGAAATAATGAAAAAAGTCAAGTTAGCAAACCCTAACTTTTATGCAAAATGCCAGATAAGTCATTAAAGGGAGAAAACCAGCTTGAAGGAGATTTTTAGTTAGTTTTGTCCCTTTTTTAACTGAAAATATGTAAATTGCAATAGATATAAAGCAGTACTTTATTACATCCACGTGTCATACCTGTGTGAAGTATTTCCCATCTTGTTTCAGGACTTTCATTGAGAGGTCAAGAATCAACCGTAGAAATTCCCATGTGGAATCTGCATATGGGGAATGATTGAAAAACAGAACAGCACATTATTGGCTTATTTACTTATTAGGTACTCAAGACATGTAAAGTTTAAAAAAAAAAAAAAAGCCTGGATTAAAAAAAGCCGAATGCAAACCAAATGCAATGGCAATGATGACAGGAGTATTGTTTTTCTACACAGGAATTTTCCAATACATTACACAGTGAAGAAAATTTACTGGTGTATGAACTCCAAATACTTCTCAAGAGCTACATGAGTTTATATTATTCTGGAATAAGAGATTTAGAAGAGTGCTAGGCATTTGATTGTCTAATATTAAAAAAAAATTAAAAACAGACATCTTTTTCCTCTCAGATTTTCTTTTTAAATGGAAAAAATGAAAGCATTTATGCTACAGACAATTATGCAGCAGAAGGACAGAAATGTTGAAAATCCTCAGACTTTTAAGTAAATAAATCAGGTGATTTACCCTCTTCTGGAGATGTGGAGATCGGAACAGCTGTCAGATCATTAATTACATAATCAAACATTCTTCCCTCTTTGGCATACCTCTTCAGTACAGGAATACAGTCTTCAATTAAAACCTGTAACAATGAAATATTGTTGCTTGTCCTAAAAATACCCTAAAAGTGACCAGGTAAAAGGAACAAATGTGGTTTCACAGAAACTAGGAGGGAAAAATTACAAAATTAAATACATGTTTAATTTTAGGCTCCACTTTCAACTTTTTATCTCATATAGAAAGAAGGAACTTTGCAGGAATTATGACAATGAAAACACAGGCATTCCAGAATGGAAGTTCCTAGATCTGGGACCATGCTCTTCCTACCAAATGCTGGCAACAGTTAGCAGTTCCAACATATGAGTTCAGTAAGGTATCTGTATGAAGGGTCACTGATTTCCACAGAGTACCATGTGACATTCTCTGCTAATTTTTGTTTTATTTTTTGTTTTGTTAATTTTAGTTTTTATTAGCTCACTCCTGTAAGTTGATATCTGTGCTAACATCTAAGGGTCAGTAATGAACACAGAAACACATCAGATTACATCTGGGCTCATTTTAAGTGCAGTCAGATGCAGCACAAAGACCTCAACTGCAGGGATGCATGACATTTGCTGGGGTTTTTATTTTATATAATAGCAGTGTAATACTAAGGGATTTTGTCTGTAAATTAAAAATAGTTGTTAAACGTGTATTACAAATTCAAGTACTTTCAACAGTATAGAACAATTAAGAAATACACATTTCTATCTTTTTAACAGTTTAAGGAATTATGTGAAACACAGCATTCTTACTGCTATCTCTTCTTTCTAAGTTATAGCAAACATTCTCCTATTTCACACTCCTCAAAAGCTAATTTTAGAAGTCTAAAGACAGATTTAAAATACTTCCAACAAGAACTCCTGTTACTAAAATATGCAAGCATCATACAAAAGGAAAAAAGCTTTCCAAACTTTAGTCAGAAGACTTGTCCCCAAAACTTTGCCATAGCAGTCTTCTGGACTAGGTCTACATGTATTTGAAATACGACTTGAAAGAAAAGCAAAGCATTACCTGGTAGCACTCTCCTCTCAGATTGTCTAAGACATCTCCGCACGTTTTACGCATGTGTTTCCTACACCCGTCAATCACCATTTGGTCAATGTTTGAAGCTTGTCAAGGCATAATACATTCCAGACATAACAGAGGGAGGGTTTCTACTTCTTCAGAACCAAGTTCTCAAAGAGGTATTCACAAAGAAATAATTACATGTGTTTATTGTACATATACTGCAATAGCCAACCTTCTGTACCTGGCCTCCAGATTCAATTAGATAATTACAAAGTGCTTATTTTCAGTTTTAACCAGTATTTTTGATACCTTAGGTTATTATTACTCTGAAAGCCTGAAACATGGACTGTAAGACTATTAAAAACTCCATAAAGTTAAACTAGGTAAAGATTTTAACCTACATTTTAATACTAATTATTTTTAGTCTCAGCAAATAGATCCCAAAACCTAGGATGATCAACATTCCATATGGCTAACAGTGGTTTACATTACAAAATATATGAACTACAGAATGTTGAAAACTTGATTTGTATTGGTATTTTTAGAACAATACCAATAGGTATGTTGGTATTGATAGGGTTGGTCAATTCATCAATACAGCCCATCAACTCTTGACATTCCTACTGATCAATTTTTTTTACTTCTAGGCACTACTTTTTTTATAGCTTTCTTTAGGAAAACAGACAAACTCAGTAAGGCAGAAGTGAGCCCAAACCACAAACTTGACAGACCTTCTTCTGTTTTTAAAGAAAGCATTAGCCTGATGACAGAGGCATTCCTTTCCAGCCTTATGTAAACTGCTACTCAGAGTTATGGTATGGATCGGGAACCTGAAAGCAGGTGGTACATAACGGTGCACAAACATGGAGTCACTGGGTCTCTCTAAGCTGACAAAGATTTCATTTTAGACCCTATCCCTGCATGGAAATCAGAATCTGACAGGTTACTGTGCTCAGTGCTAAGGTATCAGCAGAACGTGCAGGTTGATATGAATGATGGGCCATTTGTCAAAGGATATCTCTACCATAGTAACCATCTTTGGCTTCAGTTTGACTATCTCATATAGTATACCTCCATCACCACCTCCTAGGATTAGCACTTCTTTCCCAGTGTAATCTTCCTTTCCACTGCCCATTATGGCTTGAGTATACGCCAGGTCACTTTCTGCCAGATCTGAATGGGAGAAAGAATTGGACAGAAATATTAAATCTTCAGTTGTTCTCATTAATTAGTATTAATCCAGAGGTGATACAATACAGAGCAAAGCAAGAACAGCTACAGAAACAACCTGTCTCTCAGAGACAGCCAAAGTAATGAGATTCTTCTCAGAATCCCACACAGGATTTCTCCAGTTTTCACATGAGCCCAACAAGGGCCACCTCAGCACTGGGAAGTACTGGGTGCCAAGAGAAACAGTAGAAGAGTAAAACTTTTTTGAAAAAAAAATTTAGCCTCACATTTGACACTTCAGTGGGTTTTTTATCTCAGACTCATCCTGCAAAGAGACAGATCTGGAATTTTTTGAAAAAAAAATTTAGCTGGACCCCAGCTAAAATGAGCAACCTAGATGCACACCAGTGGATCCCTGCACAGAAACAAACATGACCATTACCATGCAGGTGCTGAATGATCCTGCACCTTGCCTGCTGCCAGCATTAGCTTCAAAGCAGGCAGTAACACTCCCAAGCTGCAACAACGCCTGTGCTACAAGGGCCAAGCTTTGTGTAGCAGCACATAGTGACATCCTGTCACTCTGCCTGGCAATCACCACACAAAAACAAAATGAGACAAAGCATTATTTCAAAATCCTATGGAAAGGAATTAAGTAATGGCATAGTTCCCTTTCTACAAGGCACATTGTCATAATGTTCAAGCAAAACCTCATCTCCATTTTAAACACTGATGAGACTTTCTGGCTACAGGCACTGAATACCCAATTTGATGATTTCTAGTACAATTCTATCTGGATTAGAAAATACCTTGCTAATGAATTCAGTAACAGTGCTTTTCAGCTGCCATCTGCACAGAAGTCCTCTTGACAGCTGAAGAAAGCTAATTGAACTGTTAGAGGTACTTTCAATGATTTCAAAAAAAGCTGTATTTCAATTTCTTAATTACTCTGCCATTAGAGTGAAGTTAGGTATTCCATCCCTGGGCAGCAACATTCTTCATTTACCAGAGTCAGTCCTTTTCAACATAAGAACTAAGAGATTTTACAAAGCACAGTGCTTTTATTGCCTAGATTTTCCAGCAAACAGCAGTGTCCAGCTTTAAAGAACAGTAGCCCACCTTCTCCTAAGTTCACTTACAAAAAAAAAGGTCAGCAGGCCCAATGTATCCCATATAAAAATCCTCACATAAAGGTTGGGTCACTATTTTGATTGACTTATGAGTTCAAGTTCTATTATTTTGAAGAAGAATCAAAAAGCATTCATCAATAAAGCAGCTAAATGGTTTGAGATACAGCTGTCCTATACCTCACCATGCAGGAAAGATTCCCTTAGAGAATCAAGGGAACAGCAGGATTATACACACACCCCAGGTCCCACATCATGCTCCTATAGAACTCCATTGTGTTTTGAAGACTGACAAAGTAGCTTGTTTTACTGTCAAAGAGAAGCTCTCAGAAGGTTGGACTGGCAACAAACAGAGAAAAGCTCATATAAAAGAAGGGAGTAGAGCAAGCTCTGCTACGGAACACCATCTCCTATTTTCCCCAACCACTTTCTGCAGCAAAGATATTAACTCAAAAAAAAAAAAATTATTTTTCCAAACTCTAGAATTTACACTGGTCAGCCTGATTGAAATCCTTAATATAAAGGAACAGATACATGTGTACATGCACAAAGAGTTTCCAGCACCTGAACCATGACCCTTAGACATCAACAGAACTGCCACAGAAGAATAGAAAACAACACTTCTGACATTTTCAAGCTAGACATCCTTAAATGAGATTATACTTACTAACATCCCCACTGAGAATAAGAATATTCCCAAATTGTTTTGAATGCAGAATTTTAATATTCTGAAAAGGTGAATCTTCATCATAAACAACTTCATCTATGTCATACTCCACCAGGCGCCCATCAGCTGTGGGCCAGTATCTATCAATGACACCTCCTCTCAAAATGGCTGGCAACCTAGAAAAATAATTTGAAAGACGATTACAAAAATTTGGAATGTTTATTTTTTTAAAAAACACACTGGAAACATACTGTAGATTCACCATAATAAATAATATTTACAAGGGGCATCTAAGAAAACTTGCCACATTTAACACTTAACAGATAATCTTAAGACCAGTTACATGTTAAATACACATAACTTGCCAAGAGACAGATAATATACATGGTTCTTCTTTATGTACAATTTCCACAATGTACCTGTGAATTTCTCTCTATTCTAAGAGAGGGAATTTACATAATGTATGAGCCTCTGCAAAAGAATCAGCTCATGACTAGAAATTAATACAACAGAAAAACATGCAGGCAAAAAAACATGAGAAAACCTCTTCAGTTCAGTTAAAAACACCATTTCTCTGAGATTAGGTGGATCTCATTCTGGAGCTATATTGAGACGCATTTTAATACATAGAAAAACAAAAAAAAGAACTATGACAGTGTTTCAAACTGAGCTGGGTCAGCCTGCAGTACATAAGCAAAATCCTCAATACCAGTCAATAGTCTCCATTACTTTTTAAATGTGGTTCAAGCATCTGCTAGGATTGTTTTGGGTTTGTTGTTTGTGGGTTCTAGGCTTTTTTTTTTTTAATTCCATAGATATGTACCTTGGTTCAAACTAGTCTTTTACCTGTAAAGACAAACTATCTTTGAAATGACAGCAAACAATCAAAGGGATTGCATTTCAGCAAAATATGCAGGCATGGAGTTCATCAGATCTGCCACACACACTTCAAAGATTTAAAGGTTTTGTTTCTCCAGGAGGCTGTAGCAGAAGACCAGACACAGACAAGCTTCTTCTAAATTCCCTAGTGATTCCCAGTCAACATTCCCGAAACAATTCCTACCCGCAGCGAGCCACCAGATGGCGGCACACGGTGGGAGTAAGAGCAACTCTGCCTCACAACAAGAAGGCACAAAAAACTTCTCCAGCTACATTCACCCTTGTGCAGCTGACGCCAAAACGATGCAAAACAAATTAAAAAGAACCCAAAAACCAAAACAAATCCAAAAAACCAAAAACAAGCCAAAAAAGACATTGAGGAGCATGTGACGAGACCCACGCCAGATGCACTGTTTGAGGAAGTTCATCGTCCTATTTTAAGGTAATCAAAAGATCTAGATCACTCCAGGCAGATGCTGCCCTGACCGGTTTTTGAGAAATTCCTATCACAGGGATTCCACAAACTCCCCCATTTCAGCATCAAAACAGCCTCAGAAAGCTTCTCCTCCATAAGTACAGATTCAAGATAAGAATCTATGTTCATACACTGTGCACCTTTTGTGAGGCTTTACCAGGTTCAAGTAACAAGATAAATACTCTGTTTTACATACAACTGTAGAACAGAAATAACAATATGCAAGTATAATATCAGTTTTCAAATTACTACCATTTTACTTGTGATCTCTCATAACCTTGAGATCTACTTTCTGCCACAGTACTGCTTAACTGTATTCCTACTTTGTAGTTTGCTCCTTGGCTTTACTGAGCCTTGTTGATTTCACACTTGCTTTTTACTTTTCTTGATCCATTTTCACTTCCCTGTTCCTTCAAGCACTTGCTGCACTTCCCACCATGTGCATGCCTACAGTAAGTGCTCCCTGGCTTCAAGGTGTCAGTCACTGCCAGATAGCCACCATGAAGACAAAAAGCCACATCCAGTATGAAATGTATTTCAGCACTACAGCCCAGCCTGGCAGTCACAGGGCTGGGTCTGATCCTGGTCACCATCAGCTCACCTTCTCCACGGGCTGTGGAATGTGGCCCATAGGGTACAGTTTATGCCCTGGCCTATTCCTGTGCCACCCTTGGCTGCCCAGCCCTATCAGAGCAGTCTGCTCCTATTTCCACATTGCATTTTCTCTCACTATTTCATACAATCATCACAAGAAACCAAGAAAAAAGAAAAAAAACAAAACAACTCTCATCCATACCTTCATACTCCAGGCTATTCACTGCATTACAGCAAAGCATAACTTGCTTATTATATTTAGTGACTACACAGACAAGCCACATACAGAAATAGAGGTACAAACTTACCGTTTCACCCTTTTTATGTTATCATGAAACAATTCTTTCATTCTTTCTTCTACTTTGTTTAGAAGCTGCAAAAAATATAGCAAATGAGAGGTAGAATTTGTAGATCAGCACTTAATACAAAATATCTGTTAAATTAGTCTACCTGGAAGTCAATAAAACATAGCACTGCTATGAAAAGGCTTTGAAATGTAACACTAGAAGCCCAGGAGTAACTAGGCCTTCTCAGCCTTGTCACTAGCAAGAATGTGCACATTCTGCTGCTGTCATCACAAGCTGTTCTCCAGGATAACACAGCCAAAACAGGAACATGAGAACCCTTTAAAGTTCCAAAGCAGTAGCCTCTTCCTCCTGCAATATTCCATGTCTAGAGCCTTCATGCCAGGGAAGATGAAGTTCTTTTTCTCCATGGGGCAAAAGATTGAGTGTCGCTGTGGGACACACAAGGACACACTTTCTTGTGAGAAGGCTAAAACTATTAAAACATCTGCCTCTAAATTTATAGTATTTCCACACAGATGAGGGATTGGAGGAGAAGTTGGACACCTCTCCCATCCCATTGGTCAAGACAACTGCCCATCAGTTGTTTTTTCACACCAAGAGAAAGTCTGTAAACAGCCTTGTCTTAACATAAACATGCTTCTAATTATAACACCCGTGTGTGAGAAAGAACTAAGAACTATGAAAACATTAAGTTAGAAGGTGCATCAGAAAAGCTTGAAAATCAGGGCAACAATTGAGTATGGAGGTTCCCCATCTCTCAGAACAGACAATACAAAGAAGTCTCACACTAATACACCAGGCTGCATTCTGAGCATCTCATACCCTCCCTCACTACCCTGGGCAGCTGAAGAGACCCAAGCCCTAACCAAGGCTGCTGTACCTTTACAACTTTCACAAAGAACACAAGGGCCAGTACTTACAGAAGAGTGTGTGCAACTTCAACAGGTGCTACTGTTCCTGATCTGTGAGCATCCAGGTTTGAACTGATTTTATTATTTTTAATCTTTAACCATGATAGATTTTGACAGACCTGAAAAAAAGGAGCTCCCCACACAGGTAATCCTAGTAAGATGAGCAATACTCATACCTGATCAACTTCTTCTCTTCCTTTCATGTCATCATTGTAGCTCTGCAGATCCACCAACACCAGTCCATGAGGGTGAATTCTCAAATTGGCAAAACTACAACAGAGACAGTGATGACAAATTTATAATCAAAAATCAGAGTAAGGAAAGAAAATCTAAAACAACTTATATTGAAATTCAGAACGAATATATTTTTCCCCAGCATCTGTAACTGTTGGCAGTGCCAGCTCAAATATTCCTCTGCAAGTCATAAAGAGCAAATAAAGTTGCAAGAACTTGCCTATCACTACACAACTAATAAAACCATTGGAAGCAAAGCAGTCAAACAACCACTTGTTGGTACCATAGAGAATAAGCTGCTTGCTAGTCTACAAGGCCTGCTGGAACAGGTGTGTTGGTTTGGGCTTTTTAATTGAAAACAAGCCTTAAGAAAACAGCTGGACACTCTCCTTCCCCTATATTTTCCTTTTCACTTCTCGGGGTGTGTCTCTTTCGTTATGCAGGCAGAGTGGTTCAGGTTGATTAGTTGATTTTTTAGTGGTTTTTTTTCAATTTTTTTTATAGTAACTATTCAGAGACACTGATCACATTCAAAGCTGAATAAAAATCTGTAAGTGAGAAACAATAAGCATCCTGGAGCAAACCACAGCTTTGACTGACAAAGAAATTGCAGAAGCAAATTCTCATTGACGAATACAGATGCAAAGTCAACAAAACTCCTACTGTATATTTACTACAGGAATATTTAAAGCTTCAAGAGCAAGGCTTCACCATGCTAAGTACATTATGTGACTCTTTTAGAACTTGCAAAGAAAATAGCTACGGGCAGTGGGGAAGGACACAAGAAAACAGTGTAGCAGAGGCAATATCCTTCCCATTCTAGGGAGAAGACAGAAAGAAACAAAGGCTACAACGGGATTACATAAAGGAAGTGGAGGAGAGAAACATACACTGGAGAAAAAGAAGCAGAAGAGAGGATGGGAACAGGAATGGCTGAACAAAGAAAGAAGAGTATTCAGGGACAGAAATGCGTTAGTATGACACAGAAACCTCAGATAAAGCTGTATCATTTTCTGAATGCTCCATTCTTTGCCCGTCTGCTCTTATCACCTCATTGGCCCCAAAGGAAACCACAAACCAACTCTTGTTGTGACAGAAAGTTGACATGACCTTTCATCTCTCCACCACTCACACCTTTCTTGTCTCCTCCAGAGCTCCTTTTGCAAACTGTCACCCTCAATAGGAACACCACCTCCCCCATGGTGCTGGGAACTTCAGCCCTCATCTGCAGGCAGAGATAAACCCCTCAATATTCTGTGTTATCTGAAGGTAACTTCTGGTAACTGTAAAACAATCAAATTATGAAAATGACTGAAGCAATTCAAGAAAAACAACACCTTGCTGGCTCTGGAACAGCAGTGAACAGCAGCTCTCACATGCTACTGTCACCCAGGTCTCTTCAGAGGATGGGTCTGGGCAGCCTGACTCTTTCCTCAAGACTCTGCAGGCAGGTCTTGCCCCCAGGAAGAAAAGGCATTTCTGTTTACTACACACATGCACACCCAGAGCCCACAGACTGTCGCTGCCTTGGAGCAGCCCTCCCTCCATCCCAGAGCTTCCCCACTAGGTGTCCTCTGACACAGCTTTTTGATTAGGGAACACAAAAGGCTACCAGGAGTCTGTTTACATGAGGGCTTGGGATTTTTTAAAGGAGAGGACAAAAGAGCAGAACTTAGAAGATGGAACTACTGGTCACTGCAGGAGGTTTTGGACACAACCATTCACAGTGAAAAGGGTGAAGTGCATAGACCCTCAGAGCCGTGGCACTACAGACAAAGTTGTATATACAGTTCATAAGACAGCTCTGTAATTTGATTCCCTAAAAACTGGCATTGTGTCAAATATTTTCACTATTAGAAAAACTTTTTATCAGTTTATTTCCATATTCTGGGAGTTGTTGGCACAAATAAGCAACAGACTGACTGCCCCATGACTCAAGTTCTCTTTTAAATTAATTTCCTACAAGAATCATGTAGCTGTCATAAGATTTGACAGCTGACATCTCTTCCCCTGTGACTCCACAAGAGCCTCAGCAGGGGATGTTCCTGACCCTGCTTTGAGGTGGGAGGCAAGAGAGGCAGAGAGGAGAGTTGCTGTGAAACTACAGCCACACAATTTCAGATTTCTAAGTGATATGACAGCATTACAATACAGAGACAACAGCACTACAGAACCATGCATTTCATCCCACTGACACCTCTAGCAGGGTCCTGACACTTGGGGATAGGGGGAAGAGATGAAAGGCAGGCAGCAGGCTGTGTAATGGGACAAAAATTAAAGTTTCAAGTTTCTGGCTGATATTCCCAGCTAGCTTATGGTAAAAAAAAAAACTTGAATGAAATTCAAAATTCTCAACAATAATACAGGTCCAGATTGGTTATACCTTGGCTATAAATTATCTGGATGAAAACAGGCACCTAAAATAAACTAAAATGCCTGTAAAGATTTAAGCACACAGCCAACAGTACAAGTGTATTCAAAAAAGTGAACAGCCCAGTATTAAGTAGTATTAAGGCAGCAGTGGTAGGCCAAAGCTGAACTCACAAAAGAGTTACTAGCTTCAGTCAGCAGACAGCAAAGGCTATGCTGGCTATTGTCACTTTACATTTGTCTGCTTGGCAGAACACGTATGAACACAGTTTTTTATCAGCAGCAGCTCTTTCAGTATGTGGAAGAGGGCTCATTAAAACAATGAGAATCGTTTCCATTTTCTACCTATGAAAATACAGGAAAGATTACTTTAGAATCCAAATGACAGGAAAAATAAAGTTTGCTTCAAAACTAGCCCCTCCTATCTCATCTTTCTGAAAAATACTTGTTTTAAGAAACAAGACACCTGCCACTCTTTTGGTGCATGCTTGCAAGTAATTTCATAAAAGTAGCAAGTGGAAAAAAAAATAGCTCAGTAAGGAAGCATCTTCTTCCTTTCCATCTGGCAAGGAAATCTGCATCTGAAAAGCAGCAACTCTAAGAACACTCCACTTGTTGCTGCACCTGCAATTTGTCACATCCTCCAAGGCAATACACTCAAGCTTTTTGTGCTTGTATGCAAACAGGTGTCAGCTACAGACACAATTCTATTGCGTGCTGCATCTTAGCACCTGAACATGAGAAAACAACACATGTCAACAAACCATTTCATACTGCCCAAATTAAAAAGTAACTGTTGGAAACAGAACTAGGAAGCAGAGATCAAAATATTCTAATCCAAAATGTACCATCCTACCTTAGTTATTTGTACTGCAGAGTATGAAACACAGCAATCCCATGTACCCAAGAAAGGATGTCCCAAACTACCATACCCAGAGAACAGAAGCTGGATAGACAGACAGGTACCTACAAACTCCTCTTTACCCATCAAAGCTTTCATCTGCTGACTAACTTTGAATCACTATAAAATAGAACAGTTCAAGTATTTCAAAAACAGCTTGTCACTAAAGGCATCACCAGTCAAACTACTCAATAAGGGAGAAAATAAAAAATTGCTTATACTAGGAAAATGTAAAATTTGGAAAAATAGCATTGTTCCAGTAAAATATACTCTTTTTTAAAGTGTTCTTCACCTTAATTACAAAGTACTTGAGGGACCTTAAGGAGCTAGGCAATCACTTTTCTTCATTACATCATTAGTCCAGTCCCGTTTTTATAGAATAAGAAAATTAAACCAATGAAAGCTACCATAGTAGCTGTTGCTGATTCCTACCAACTGCTTCCTATTCTTCAGCCCATTTTTACACTTTGGGTCACTCCACAGGCAACTACAACATTTTGGCCTGAAACAAAGAGCTGAGGAATGTTCATCCCACTCCTTTAAACTAAGCTGTCTAGCATGCAGAGTGGTTAGCAAAAGACTAACAAAGAAAAGAAAAAAGTAAACACACTCCTCTCTCCCTTCACAGTGTTAACATATTCATCAGCATCTTGTGACATACAAACCAAACTCAACCGGGTAAAGCTTGCACTGCTGTGAACAGTGAAGTCAAATGCCAGTAGGATTATACTTCTCCAAACAAGAATTCAGATATTGAAGTTAAAAATGGACAGGTGTATAGGGGAGGTCAAAGCTTTTAGAAAAGACACTCTTCTACCATAGAAACAATGACTCACATTTCAGGTTTTGGGGGTTTTTGAAGAACGTCAAGGTGAAACATGACAAAAGAAGCACAGGAGCATCGATGCACAAGGAAAGAAACTCTCATAGCTCTATGCAGTATAATAAAAGGCTAGTTGCTCATAAGCTTTAATGAGATTAAAACAAAGTATTAGTTGAGAAGATATCAATATCCAAAGATTAGTTTTACTGATTTTTTCCTTAACTTAGATGTAACACTTCTCAATCTGTTGAAATATACTGGGCACTATGACTCTGTACAGAGTCACATATACATTAAATAAGAAAAACTTCACATGTTTTAAACCTAACTTTCAACTGTTCAGTCCAAGATAGTGACATTTCAGTAAAGACATGCTGCTTAATGTGACCCTACAAAGCATTCTAGAAGGAATCTAAAAACACACAGCTCAGAACAAGACTGCTGGGGCATCAAAACTCAAGAGACAGAGCTCCACTCTGGCACATGTTACTGCTCCCCAAGCAGTGTTTGTCCCCCCAAGGGGGCTGGCAAAGCAGACAGGAATGCCTCTATCCCCAGCACTTCAGAGAAGAACTTGAGTGGCTCAAGTGAGCCATTCCCTGCCCCACTCCAGAGCCTTGTGTCGACAACCCATCAGTAAATGCCTTCAGCTGAACCTCCCTCAATTAGGTTCCTTGCCAGAACAAATCACAAAGTAAATGGACCAGGTAGAGTTGCCACATATAACTTTTGCTTGCTTAGCTTTGGACAAAAGAGAACAGGGATCTGTTGCTTTGGTAATGACAACAGGAAAGCATGTCTTAATCCCCAAATCAGCTCCCATTCATTCAACCAGCACAGCCCTCCATGGGGCTGTTCATATGGTAACTTGGTCAGAGACAGTTTCATCAACAGCAGTGCCCAAAATTCCACAGACTGCAGCACAGGGCACCCTGCAGGTTATGGGGGTTATGTCAGCAAACTTTGGAGCGTAGACACCATTTAGCAACATATTGCTATCTCATCTTGATTATTTTTCCCAGGGATTAGTACCCAGCTTGTTACATCAACTGCACATCTCTGTCTTGCAATGGCTCAGTCACCTTTGGCTGGCTGAAAACATGTTTGTGTGCACAAGCCTTACCCTTCCTTACTCACAGCACCCACTCCATCTCTCCTTCCAGGGAACTTGTGACAAGCTGCATTCAGCCATCCTTACAAGAACTGCTCATGACATACTTACCCCTCCACCACTTTTTTTCCCCCAAGTTTTACTACAAGTTGCTGCTGGAAATGACATACACTCACTGTATTGCAGGGAAAGAAGAGGAAGAATCTGCAAGCCCTGGCTACTTTCTTCCTAGTTGTGTCAGGTAGTATCTTTATGTTAACTAAAAATGTCTGGTATTTTAGGGCACTAAGATAAAGTGCAGACAAACTTGCTGCTATTAAAATAAAGCCTATTTAGTCAGTCTGAAATCCTCCACATGCTCATCAGTTCATTCTCAGAACTTGTGAAATGTGTTTCTTTTGAAAGGCTTTTTAACTGTCCAGTCTGTTGGATTTTATGGGTTTACAACCTTATTTGTTTAAGTTAACTGAAACTACATCAAACAAATACAGACTACACTGGCAGAAATATACTGTTTAGGGCTACCTTAAAAATAATATTTAGGCTTTTTCCATAACCAGAGGAAACAACACTGCTGAGGTCTCAAAACTCAGAACTGTGCACATCAAACATTGACAATGTAACAAGAGCCATCAAGTCAGATGTTTTAAAATTTATGTGTTTACAAGAACCTTTCTCATAGATGGCTCCAGGTGCCAGTTCACTTATCCCCTGGAAAAGTTATGCAGCAAAAGACTGTTTTGTAGGAAGTACCTGGAACACATCAAGAGACAGGCAATTTAACTCTGAAACTGCTCCTTTAGAAGAGGCTGTCATCTTAGGGGGAATGACCAGAGAAATTCACAAGGAGAAAACTCAATTTGAGAATTCATATTTCATGTCCCTCTAAAACTCAAGGAAATGCAGGAAAGCAACATGAGGCTACGTAATCAAATATACCCAACCTTTAAATCTTCTTACGTCTTTTTACTTTTAGGTATATTACCTTTTAATTCTTCAGAGTTTGTAGAATCTTGATATTATCTTTTTACAAGAATTACATGAAAGCTTAACTCAACAGAGAGGAAGGATAGGACCAGAGCAGAAAATTACCAATTTTGCTATCTTCTCACCAACTCAGAGACAAAAGGTTACCAGAACTGCAATGTTGATCAAATTAATCAGGAAGAATATAAAAGCACATGTAACTAAAGACAGAATAAACAAGGCTGTACAAAAGCAAGATACAGCTAACAGGTTTTTCTAGGCATATCAAGTATAAAAACCAAATCATTTTGAGCAGAAAAAGCCAGTGCCACATTTGCAAAGCTAACTGAAATATACTGAAAACTTCATAGAGCACAATTGAGAATGAAACATAGAACTACTCATATCCACTTACTTGTTACCTTAGTTTGGGTCCCAAAAATCCCTCATAAAAAAAAAATCCCAAACAAACAAACAGAAACAAACCACCAAACAAAATAAATCCAACCAGCAAAAAAAAAAAAAAAAAAAAAAAGCAACCCCAAAGTAGCAACTGCCATAATTATGTCAAGAACAGGTAACTTAATAACTACAAAGAAATGAAGTGCAATAAAACCCTGGCAGTTACTTATTAATAGACCAGATTAAGGTATACCATAATCAACTGACCCTCACACTGTGAAGCAGCATCAGGAAATAAACTGAATGTAGTTTTGTTCACCAGTTTGTCCCAGCAGACTCAGCTTTTGTGTCACTAATGACATTAACCATCCTTATGCTGTTCATTACTGCAGAAGCTGCTTGAGAACGTGAAGCACGGAACGGCCTCTAAATGCAGACAGACACAAAGCTGCCATTGTTCACATGCTAAGGTTAGACTGCAATATGCTTGAATATATTTAATGGTCAGGGAAATTACAAATACATTGAACTGACTTGAGCTGTCCTGCACCTGGAAGGACTAGTGTTGAGACCAAGGCACCACTCTATGGTACAGACCAGAATGACCAGCTCACCTTCTGATATCCAAACTGCAAGATGACATAGACCAGGTTAGGAACAATATTCTGCTTTATCACACCTACTTCATACACAAGGCTGATAAAAGGATAGCTTGCCCTGTCAACACTACAGGAGCTCTGATAAAGGGAGAAAAATATATTAAGGAAGGACAGTGGAGACATAATCAAAAGAAAATCCACTCACCTGCCATTTTTTTTGATGTAGGTTACTAAATAACCATGGTCTTCCCAGTTATGAACTGTTTCTGTCATTCCCTGCTCCTGAAAAATGGGCTGTAGAGCTTTAAGAACGGCATTACAATCAGCTGCAAGATTAAGAGAAAAAATAATCAGTGAGGATTTTCCCCTCAAGTTACTTCTGCCTTTTTCTAGAGGCTGGAAAGTTTTTCCTGGCAGCGTGGATTAATTTTTCTTTAAGTATGATTTGAACACACTTTCATGTATCTTCTCTTCTGCCAACCCTCATCTCCCCAAAAATGTGTCTCAGTGCACAGGCATCCAAACAATTTTCTTTTAAATCAGTTTTCACACGTGAGCTTATAAAATAAAATTGTTATCTACTATGGATGTAATGAGAGTATTTTTATTGTGGCTACTATTGATCATATACTGTATCACAATCCACACAAGTCTTTATTCACATAATTACTTTTAAAAGCACTTAACACACTAACAGCAATCCAAAAAAAACACACGCTGACCAGAAACCTCAAAAAAAATGTTAAGCTGTAATACTGGATAACTACAAAGGCTATTGAATACTAACCTATCCACTCTACCCCTACAGAAACATCCTTTTTTTTAACATCCAGGCCAGAGCAAGAGCCCAGTTGAAATCTTCAGGATATTTTGGAAAAGAACTCTCAGAAGAGCACACAAAAACTCACTTGGAAATAATCGACATTTCTCTGGTACAACTACCTTCAAAAGCAAGCTGCGTTTTTGTCTGGAAAGGTTCTTCTTCAGTCAGAATATGCTAAGTTCTAAAGTCTCAAGTTTGCTGAACAGTTCTGTGGGGCTTTTGTTACTCACAACACAGCTTTAATGAAACCTTTAATTTCTTCAAATAAGTGTCTCAAAAACAAGTTGCAAGTTTTGCCCGTTAATTTTGGAGTTGACAAGGTGAACTAGTGGGGGATGCTCCTAAAACTGCACTTAGCAGAACAGGAACAAAACTGGAGAGACTTTCACACCAGGGTCAGAGAGGAGAGCTAACAAAACATTCAACTGCAGGCTGTCCCTGTAAGGCAAGTACCATCACTTCTACTTCAGAAAACACACAACTAAGCCCTATGGTCATGCAATATGGCAACAATGTAACAGGATGTAGTATCTCTACCAGAGAAATCACCTGACACAGACATGGTACAGAAGCAGTTTACAACCAAATGCTTCAGCACAGACACAATCTTCCCCATTGAGACTTTAGCTTAAAGAGTAATTCCCAGGGTACTTATTTTGTTTTACCCCTGCTCCCAAAATGCATTCACATTGGAAACCAGTAAAGGTAGTCTGCAGACATAATCAGCAATTGTTTCCAGGATAAAACAAAGTTGTACAAGCTACAAAGAACTGAAAAAAAGATCCACACCAAATAAATCCAGGTTCATCAATTAATCATCTCTATCCAACTCCATAGTAGGCTAAGCTAAAGATCTGATTGCTTGAAACTTGAATTACCCTGAATGTTTCAACCAGACAGACTGAAGTAACTGATGGCGTATTTACTTTTCTTCAAACACCAAGTCAAAAGCAAGCCAGTTACCCAGTAGCCAAGGATATTTAATAAAAGTTGGAAGGCTTTGCTTACTGCTCATACTATCTGATCTTGTGCATGGTCTGAGATAATTTATTTTTCACCTTCTACATCTCACTCAACTCCATGTTGCAAACTAAAGGCAAATGGAACCAACAAAACTAAATTGTTAGAACACAATAAATTACTTTCCTGCTGGCACCTTCTTAGTCAAGAGCATCACTGATCAAACACCACAGTCCACGATGACCATTAAACTTCTTCCTTCCCCTACCTTCCTGTAATAATCTGCATCATCTGTACCAGCAAGATTTTTAACTTCCTATCCAGTGTCAGGCTCTACCATGGCACAGGCAATAATTAGGGCTCAGAGTACACAACTTGTCTGCCCAGTAGCCATGGTTACAGCAGTAATAAGTGGGCAAGCAATCAAACCAACATGTTTTTCAGACATCAAAAGAACAGATAAATGGGGCCATAACTATGAGCCACAGTTCTTAAACTGGTTCTAACCTCTGCAACCTTGCACTGCAAAGGGAACTTTGCACTGCTCACTTTATATTTGAGGCTTCTGGCAGGCGTCACCATTTTTGGGGAAGGTAAGAGCAGCTGCTCCAATGCCAGTACATTCACTAAGAACTTTTGTCACTTCAGACATGTGGTCCCCACTTCTTCAGCAGCATTTGCTTCCTTGTCTAACTCCTTTACCTCTTCCATCTTTTTCAAACAAATGCCCATTTCCATCCTCTACTTCTTAAGTCACCCCCACAAAAACATTAAAGAACTCTGTTTACTATCACATGCCATACCCTCCCAGGGCCAAGAGTAAAATGACATGAAACCCAAGCTGAGTCAGTGTCCAACCAACTCCCAAAGCACTTCACTTCTGCAAGATAGCAGCAAGATGGTGAACAGACTGAAAGAACTGAAGTACTCATATCATATTTAACCCATTTTCAACAGCTTTAAGGAATTTTGCTAGGTGCATTTTGGCAGACACTGCAGGACAAATAATCACTGATATTTTTCTCCTCCTTGAACATACCAACCCCTCACATAAGGCTCATCACACAGCTGCAGAGCTCTCTGCTAAGAACCCAGGCACAAACGTGATTAGGTTCTCCCTATTATGCTATTAACCTCAGGAAATTAAAACAACAACATGCTCTTTCACCAGGTATCCTTCTAGTTATACCACCCAAGATTTGCCTTGGAGGGCTAATTAATTCTCCCAAGTTGGAGATTCCTTTGTAAAATGTTTGAGTGTAAGTGGTTGCTTGAAGGCATCAGGAAGTTTCAGCAATCTCAGGATCTCTCAACCAAATCCACTTGTCACCACCTCACTCTAAGCTCAGATATGCTCTTATCAAACATTGATAAGCAAATAGGACAATGGTGATTAAAACAATAAGAACACCTTTGAAACTACATTTAAACGTTTATTTGAGTAGTCATTACTTTTTTTTTTTTTGTTATTCAGGAACAAAAGAAACAAACTCTGGACACCAAGTATAAAATACTGGCTTAGGCATTTGATAATTATTTACCAGAAAAAAAAAAAATGAAAAATGCCCAGAGTTTCAACTTTACAGAACAGGAACAAAACCCACTATGTACAGGATTTGAAACATATGCATTTTTCAGGAGAGTTAATGCCCAGTTTAGCCAGAACGTTTTTGAACCAGCACATCTGAAGAGGAGACTTGCAGCAATTGCAGATGTTCCTCTGAACTTGAGCAGCAAAGCAGTCAGCACTGGACAGTAATCTGTGAATGGGAGAGCAAAGCCCAGAGTCACCACAAGCATCCAGCCTCATGCACAACACTGGCAAGTTCCACCCCATGCTCGAGCTCAGCCTTGGAGTCCCCTGCTATGGAGCCAGACTACCTCTAAAAATACTCTGCCTTAAGACTTCTTCATGCCCTATGATTAACAAAATTTCAGTAAGCCATGGAAACAGATTAATTCTCATTTGAAAATATTCATCCCAAGTTTCAGCTTCAAATTTTTCTTACCCTGATTTTCAATCACTTCTTCTAACAAGTGAGAATACATAACCAAAACAATAGAACACATCAAAGCACTTATATATGATTCTGCATCTGATGAATTTTCCCTTGGTACCTAAATATTCAATAGAGAAAGGTGACGAAAACAAATCAAACTAAGTGCTTCATTAAGAATACATCAAAGAGTTAGCATGTATTAGGAATCAAGATGCAGAATATGCTAATAGTAAATAGCAACATGAACTGCTGGCATATTGTTTCAGTTCAGAGCTGTTCAGGTTGTTCCAACATAATAAATCCTTGTGTTTTGAAAGTCTGATATCCTTGCACACAGGCACTCTACCAACCAACTCCAATTCTTCAAAAATCTCACAGGAAAAGGAAATACAGAGACAGGGTGGGAGGGTACCACATACAAGTGATGCCAGGAACACATCTGACAGAAGAGATTCATTTCTAGGCAGCTGAGTTCCAGGGGCAGCTCGAGAAGAGCAGCAGGAGGGGGTGCCTTCAGCTACAGCTGCACACCTGAGTGCTCTGGCACTGAGCCCACCACAGGCAAATTGGTGGTCCCCTCCTCCACCACCTCTTACTAGAAAGAGTGTCCTCAGGCTTGCAGGTGAGGTGTAAAGGCAATCTCTCATTCCCACACTAATCCAATGCATTTTTCCAATGCCAATATTGTATCTTAATCTTAACCAGGAAAATACTGCAGAATTAAGAAGTGCGCAGCAGAAATGTTAAGTGAGCAAATTGTTCATAAACTTTAAAAACCCAGAGCCAAGGAGAAGCTTCAGGCTCTCATGTATTTTCCATGTCCTAGATTTCCTTTAGCACTTGAGAAAGCAGAAATAAAAAATGAAAAAGCTAAAAGTCACAACAGCTTATGGAAAGTCAACAGCCAGTGCTTCCTCCTCCTCCTAGGTCCCCCTCTCCTGAGAGGACAGAGCAGTACATAATTTGCAGACAACTTATTATCACTTACTGATCAACTCCTGCATGGCAATCTTTTTTTTAGAACAAGAAAACTTGTACTTCCTTTGTCCTAGTTAAAAGGATCTGCCTGTGTGGAAAATGCACAGCACACTGGTGTTTGAAACAGACTATATAGAGAAGTTTTCACAGCAATACCCTAGGCTCAACTAAGTCAGAATGCCAACAGCTGCTGAAGCTGAGCCTTGTCCTCCCACCTACACCTCACAAGAATGAAAGTACCCCCTCCAAGCACACTCCAAGACCCCTGCTTTCATAACTGCCCAGAACAAAGCAGGTAGCTTCTTCCTGACCTGTTAACAGATGCAAATGAAGAACTACTGGCTACTGTTCATCAGAACACACACACAAAAAAATCCTTTGTTTTGTCCTTGCAAGCTCTGCAAAAGAAGAAAACAGCAGGAAGCAGAAAATGATACTAAAATTACTCCTTTCAATCAATTTGCACCCATGAGGATCATCCCCATTATGATGACTTACAAAAAGTCATCAACAAATCATATATGGCATGAGGCTTAAGGGGGCAGCAGGTAGAAATAGTCACCTACTACTCGTTCATCCATGAGAAAACAGATCATCAAGTTTCCTAGTGCACTCACTCTACTGCATTATGTATCACACAAGATCAAGAGTAGAAGGCTGCTTTTTCCCAAGGTTTCCACAGAACACCTCCCCCACTCCTATTTTTAAGGCTTTCCAGCTAGGTAGAGAATAGAGGCAAATGCAGATACACTGTGCTTGCCACATCAGCAAGTGCATGAACTTACTGGCACTTCCATGTGATCAGCACAGCCAACAGGAGCCACTCTGTGCACCCAAGCATCTTTCAGGAAATTGTGGGCAAAACAACCATGAGCAGAACGAGCTCTCAAATACAATACCCAGCTACAAAAAGGAGAATTCAACACTCTCTCCTGCCCTGCACCACCACCACCATAGTATTAGCTCCCTAATCACTTCAAGGGAGAATTCCACAAAAGATCTCAAGTTTTCAGCAAATATAGGTCTATGAGATCCACCAACTTCTATAATGGAATAAATACACTAAAAATAAGTAATTCCTTCACTCTTCCTCTACTTGATTTGCTGTATTAGGGCTATGAAAAATCTAATTTACTGCACAAATACAGGGTGTCTCCGTTTATGGATTCATCAATATCTGAGGGCTCACTCTAGATTATTCCTGCAACACAATGTATTACAGAAAATTAAAAAGAATCCACTATAGAGATGTGTGAGAGGGTTTTCCCTTGTTAGCTTTTGGCAAAATTTTAGACTATCATTGATGCTAGAAGCATATTAGGGATCATATTTTCAACCACTATTAGAGAGTTCCCCATTCATTCTGACATTTAAAAATTATTTCTTTCTCTATTTTTAAATAAATATATGCTTTAAAAGTATTTTCCTATACCTGGCATCTAATTGCAGCTAGTAATGATATGGCATCCTACTACAGTTAACTTTTTAAATGCCCATCTTCAGGAAATGCGCACAAGATCACAAAGCAATTCTGTGGTAACTCTAAAAAACCCCCCAAAACGACAGAGGCCTCCACTTCAGCCTCAGTATCAACAAATGTAGTTTCAATGCCTTAACCAGCTTCATTTGTCTCCCAGTAACATACAACTGAAGTCCACCAACTGCCATACAAAGACTGTTCACATTTTAAACTTTAGCATCTGTTGAAATACCTGTAGCCCTTCCACACAACAAAAGCTGTAGAGAAGAAAACACACTTGGTAACTTTAGCACATCCAAATAATATCAGCTCTTCTGGTCGCATCTTTCAAGCCACTTTAATCACCTCTGACCTGACCATCTTCTAGAAAAATATTAAGCATAGTACTTGCTCTGTATACTTTCCTCTCCTTTAAAGGATTTTGATATTTAAGAGGCATGGTTAGAGAAATGTATCTGAAATGGAAAAACACTGATGTGTCAAAAGCAGGCTCATTTCCTGCAAGAATTTGCACTTGAGCCTCAAACCAGAGCCTCACAAAAAAAACCTCTACCACACTGCTAGCCTTCACCTTTGCAGGTGACAGTTCCTTCATGTCTGAGCAAGCAGCCACTGAACTTGACATCATGCTGGAGAATCAGATAATTATATTTTCAGAGCTCCCATCATAAAGCATTTTAATCTTCAAAACTAGAAACCAACAAAAGCAGAGAATGAGTTCATAGTAGTCCTTACTGCTAAAAATGGAAAGCCATTAATACCTGCATTAACACCTCCTGACAAGCCCCACTTGTGCTCTGACACTCAGCAGGCCAGTTCTCTGTCCAGGCCTGCCAGAACCAGACCGTGGAGACCTGCAGGGCTCAGCTCACAACAGCCCAAAGGCACAGGCTGAGCCCACACCACTCACAGAGGCTGCCAAGGAAACACAACCAAAACAGAGCCATTCCTGAACTGCAGTTGCAAACACACCTTTAGCCAAGGCTGATAACACAGTTGCAAGCTCCAGAGACATCCAAGTCTTTTTTAATCCTTATTTACACGGTCTTCACATACAGATCATAGCAGAGGAGTCCGCAGAATTTTTCCACATACCATAAATCAATATGATAAGGAGATAAGCTTATCATCTGCATATTATCACTGCAATTGGATTTTTCAGCACTTCAGACAATCCAATGCTTGACAGAACCAGTCAAATTTAGCTACAAGGAACAGAGAGATACCATTCCCTCCCAAGAAGTTCAAATATACTTAATGTGTTTTTACAGCTAACTGCAGCCAGCTCCAGCCACAAGAGCAAAATCTGTCTCTCAGGAAAAAACAAAGCCCTAGCATCTCTGATACATCAGGCAACAAAAGCACCCACCAGAGAACATAAAATTAAAAATAACTCTCTATGTAGGTAAGTGCTCAAATCTTTTATTGATGAGTTTAATTTATAAACTTAGGCTTAAACTAATAACTGAACTTGATATCTTGTTCCTTGATACACAAGACTGACTTACTTGACAAGGAACTACAAGCTTTCGAGAAAAATAACAAATTTTCAATGCCAGTCATCTCTTTCTGCATTCTCTGCTATTTCCACACTTAGTATGGGATGAACTATGATTCAACACCAAGAACTGCTGATTATCTGCTAAATAAACCAAACCAGCACCAGTGCCAAACTGTCTGTACTACAGCAAGATACAGCTCAAAACACACAAGCAACTGAATTCATGCAGCATTTTCCCACGTAGAAATTAGGGGAGAGATTCCAGAGATGGTAGCAAGAAACAGCCAATACAGCACCCCCACCCTACTGCTCCCACTTCTCTTCCCAGATTATCCTTTCAGAAAACCATTTTCTTAATTAGTTCTTAAAGTAAGGAAATTCAACAAAAAAAGCTGTAAAACTCAAAACCTTCTCAAGTCTTCCCCCCCCTTCAAAAGTTTAGATCAGCACAGCCAAAAATAAGCACATAAAACTTTAGTACTGCTCCATGAAGGACATTAAGACTTCCAATGCAAACAAAGACAAGAATGAAAACATTATTTTAACTGCATTCAGTTCACATATTTAATAATTTGATAGCCTAAGTAAAAACTTCAATACTGAAAGAGTATTTAGGAGAGTAACTCAGAACAGCTGATAGTTAAGATTTTTTCCCCTGCAGAGTCATAATTGAGCAGTGGACCCAACCCTGCAGACAGGAAGAAAGCTACTGACAGAGGATACTCAGCCCACAAAAAGTCTTTCTACCTTCTTTCTACCTTCTTTCTACAGCAATTATCCCATTAATTTGAGGAAAACCAGATCATGTGCACACACACATTCACTTAAAATCTTGCTTAAAAATGTAAGCGGTGCCCTACCTGCACTCACTCCAACCCCAGCATTGCCAGAGCGTGTAGTTCATCCAAGAACTTCCTGAGCATTTGTTTCGGTAATTGCACCATCTCAGACAATCACTGCTCTCCTCCACCAGCTCACTCATCTGTGCCCCAGCCCTGAGTAGGACAGACACAACTGTTTGTGCCACTCTACCATGAACTATATATAATCCCCCAGCAATTATCCCAAACAGCAAACATGGAGACAATTCAAACTTATTTCCAACTAATTTGCCTTTCAAAGCAACCTTCTGAAGCAAAGAACCCAAATCTCACAAGAGTCTCCACATTATCTCTCCTCCCACCGTTAGAGAAACCTGAAGAACATTAATCAGTTCAATACCCAACAACCAAGAAAACCAAGCTTAGTTGACACGTTCATGAATGGATGGAAAAACTCCCATGTGCAAGCAGATTTACAACATACAGTAAACCTAAAATCAACTCTGTACAAGCATAAGGCATCAAATATCCATATACTTTCATAATAAAGTCCTCAAACTAAGTAACTTGAGGAGTCTCAAATCCATCTCTTCTGACAAACAAAAAGACACAACTAAAGCTTTCTATGCCCCAATTAAAGAAGGTCAGCGAGCTGTGTCCATTTTTATAAATGTTTAAGTAGCCTTCTTGTATTTTAGGATAGGGAACACTACACTGTTTGCCTGCTAAAGTTGTCTGTTTATCTCCAGGGTCACAGATAAGCAAAATATTTCTGTACAAACGGCTGAGCTCTAGAGTTGCTAATTTAATCAGCTCTTGAGATCATCACTGAAACTCTGGCTATGCTATCCATCTATCAAAGATTCACCCCTGCTTATATTTTTAACTATTATTCCTAAAAAACTAATGAGATGCCTAATTAGAGGAAATAGTTATAAGGACAGGCAAAAATGTTGTTTTTGTTTTTTTTTTAGTAATATATAGATTTTTGTAGCACACGAAAAAATTGATTTCAAAGTTTGAAAAAACTGGCCACTTTTAGCAGAACTACATGGCTTTAATCATCTCATTCAACTCCATTCCCTGTNTTTTTGTAGTACACAAAAAAATTTATTTCAAAGTTTGAAAAAAACTGGCCACTTTTAGCAGAACTACATGGCTTTAATCATCTCATTCAACTCCATTCCCTGTGTTCCCTCATCCCAAACCAATACAAGAGGACCTGCTTTCTCTAACTCCCCAGACCCAGGTTTTTATTGATGTTGTTGGCAATTTCCTAGAACCTTACAGAAGTGATGACTGCAAACACTAAGAAACGGCTACTTAAGAGTTATCATTCTCAAGATCCTTGCTGAGTACATTTGAGTCCTGAAGAATGTAACTGACAAGTTCCACAGTCCAATACCCCAAGAGAACTGGACTGTCAAGAATCCGGGACTGTTATTGAAAGGGTTTGCAACACGCCAAGTCAGCCAGTGAGAACAACCCACCAGAATCCACACCATTCTGCAGCACAAGCAGTTGCTAATAGCTGCACAAGTATCAACACATGACAGAATCCCATCTTCCTCATGCAGAGCTGTCTCCTGTTTTCCACCAGAGGGACAGTCTCCATCCTTTACTCACAGAGAACCTCAGAAGACTGAGGATAAAGACAAGTCACACATACCAGAGAACAAAGTCATAATTTTGACACAATCCCCCACAACAACCTCAGCCTTTATAATCATCTTCAGTCTTGATGGTAGACAATTACAATGATGCCTTTGGGTAGCTGCCATGTTAAAAGTGAACAGTGAGAAACATACAGATTATTTCAACCATGTATTCAACCACTCTCAGACCAAGCAGATCCTTAAAAGAAAAAAAAACAAAACCCCTCCATTACCATGTACAGTTATTGAAGATGCATTGCAATGAAACAAACTGTTGTACAACCTTCCCACAAAGCACAGATGCCATTTACTTGGACTTCTGTAAAGCTTTTGACACAATCCCCCACAACATCCTTTTCTCTAAATTGGTGAGAGCTGGACTAAGTGGATTAACTGTTTGGTGCATAAGAAAGTGGTTGGATGGTCACATCCAGAGCGTACTGGTCAGTGGCTCAGAGTTCAATGGACATCAGTAACAAGAGGTGCCCCTCAGGGGTCCATACTGGGACCAGTTATTTAAAATCTTTATTAATGACATAGACAAAGGGATCAGTTGCAGATGGCACCAAGCTGAGTGTGTGGCTGCCACATCTGAAGGGTGGGATGGCATCCAAGGGGATCTGGACAAGCTTTAGTGATTCATGGGAATCCCATGAGGCTTAACAAGACCAAGTGAGAGGAGCTGCACCCAGGTCTGGGCAACTCCTTGTATCAACAAAGGCTGGGGATGAACAGATCAAGAGAAGCCCTGCCTAGAAGGACTTGGGGGTGCTGGTGGTGAGAGGCTGGACATGACCCAGCAACAGGCATTTGCTGCCCAAAAAACAAACCGTGTCCCAGGCTGCATCCAGAGCACTGAGGGCAGCAGGGTGAGGAAGGGAGAGGAGGCCACCAAGATGTTTATAGGGATGGAGCACCCCTCCTATGAGGAAAGGTTGTGAGAATTTGGATTGATCAGCCTGGAGAAGGGAAGGCTCCCGTGTCCCCTAAATTTCAGCCTTTGATACATGAAGGGAGTCTGCAAGAAATATGGAGAGGGACCTTGCACAAGGGCATGTAGTGACAGGGCAAGGAGGAATGGCTGTAAACTGAGAGTAGTTTGGGATTAGATGGTAGGAAGGAAAAAATTTTTTGCTGTGAGGGTGCTGAGGCACTGGCACAGGTTGCCCAGAGATGTTATGGGTGCCTCATCCCTGGAAATGTTCAAGGCCAGGTTGGATGGGGCTCTGAGCACTTCCACCACTTCCTGGTGGAAGTACAAGGAGGTGTTGCAACTCCCATGGCAGGGGATTGGAATTAGATGATCTTTAAGGCCCCTTACAACCCAGTTCATTCTATGATTCTATGATTGTCCAACAGTCATGGTGAAGGAAGGTTTACTGAAGCTAACTAACTGAAACAAATTGGGTTATTTTCCTGTGTGTCTTTAGAGAGGAGGGGGACATAATGGAAGCATAANAGTGACAAGGGAGAACAGCTTCAAACTGAAAGACAATAGGGTTAAGTTAGATGTTAGGAAAAGATTCTTTACTGTGAGGGTGGTGAGGCACTGGGATAGACTGCCCAGAGAAGCTGCGGATATCACACCCCTGAAAGTGTTCAAGGCCAGGTTGGATGGGGTTCAGTGCAACTTGACATAGCCTTTTACCCATCCATGATAAACTGGAAACTTTTGTTATATTATTATCTATTCAAAAACAAACATTTGTCAAAAACAAGGACACAGTTAATGTTTTGAGGAACAAGGAGTGTGCATTTATCAAGTTTACAGATTCTGCTTCTCCAGAATGAAGAAAGATGCAACAGCTTTAGTTGAGATCTAGAAAAAAAATGTTATCCTCACAAAACCTGAGGGTCCAAAACCACACATTTAATTTTACTAAATACCATTTCACAGCACTCCAGACCATTCAGAAGTCTAATTGCACACCTAATTTGGAGAAAAAAAACTCAATTAGTTGATAATCTATGATTAAGGCATAAGGTTTAACTCCTGTAACAACACAAACTACATTCACCATTTTTTTCCATTTAGATGACTCTTTGTGCTTTGGACCATAAACACTAGATGAGAGGAAAAACTCCACACAGAAAGTACAAACCAACTGCTGAGCTGTCACAGCTGAAAGCAAGCCTTCATGTCTCACTGAAGATACCTGTTCTGCTGAGACAAATGTAAGAAGGGAAAAATGCTTCTTCCTTCCTTTGATCTACAGCAACACTTCTACAGTGGGTCCATCAACCCATCCCTGTTTAAGCACATTCATCTCGGTCAGCAACAAATGCAAACATTGTCCTCAAAAGTAAAGGCAAGTGGAAAAACCTACCTGAAATCAAAGCAATAGTTAAGATACTTAGCACATTCTCTAACCAACAGCATTGCTTTTTATATCATAGAGGAGCTAACATACCGATGGCTTATTTTCAATACACCTACTTTATCCCTGGCAGTTTTGACCCAGTTTTGACTGGCAGAAGCCAGTCATTGCCACAACTCTTGAACCCATGATAGTTCAGAGAACAACAGAGGCAAAGAGGTCATTGTAAGGGCTGGCTGGTTTCTATGAAACTAATTTTTACACTACTCTAGCTTATCAATTCTACAATTGACTAGATTAGTAAAGCACAAGGTGCAAGGAAAATAGCAGGACTACTTAATTTGCCATTAGATCACCATTAAAGTGGCTAACCTGCCCTGAAAAAAAACGCAGTGTAAAAGGGAAATCGAAAGGTTTCACTGTGAAAACCAGAGTACAGCATAATAAACCGCACTCTTTGGGAAATCTGCAGTAACACCTTCCCTCCCTGCTCTCCGAAGTGCACATGCAGCAATACCACAAAGGGCACAGCTCGCAGGAAAGCCCCTGTGGTCAGGAACCTCTTTCTCAGAGCAAGCTTTTAATAGATTTTGTCTGCAGATGCAGGGAACTGCCTTCACACCAACCCGGCAAGGAGAAAGGGGTTCGATACGGGAGGCCAGGCCGGCCCGGGCCCAGGGGCGCGTGCCGGGCCCGGGAAGGCCACACCGAGCCCGCGGCCTGGCTCAGCGCTCAGGAGCCGCT
This sequence comes from Polioptila caerulea, assembly GCA_013397295.1. Lineage (NCBI taxonomy): Eukaryota > Metazoa > Chordata > Aves > Passeriformes > Certhiidae > Polioptila > Polioptila caerulea. Next base: position 135,914 of record VYXF01002215.1, read on the forward strand.
TTGGCGCCCACGGCAGCTCCCCCCTTCCCCCACCAAACACTTCCACCCAGCGCGGCCGCCGGGAAACGTGCTTGTCGCCGCAGCTCCCGGCCCGAACGTGCCCCCTGCAGATACCGGCGGGGTCGGGCCCTGCCACAGCCCGGTGCTCCGGCGCTCAGCGCGTCCCCCACCAGGCTCGAGCAGCACCGCGGTGACACCGCACTCCCGCGCCGCTCCCGCCTCAAGTGCGGTGCCGCCGCAGCGCCGGGGCGGCCTCGGGGGTCTCCGGGCCCGCCGCTCGCCAACAGGCAGGCTCTCCTTTCCCTCCCTTCCCTTCCCCCCGCCCTGCGGCTCGGCACTGCCCGCGGGGAAAGCGCGCCCTGGGGCCGCCCGGAGCCACC
>VYXF01002215.1:136553-156273 GCA_013397295.1 Polioptila caerulea
GGGAAGCGGCGGGCGCGGAGACCCCGCTCGGCGTGGCCGGGGAGCCCTGCGGAGCCCGTGGGGGTGCGGCTCACCCGCACTCCCTCTTGAAATCCTGTAATGGTGTCCTGGCGCTCGGGCAACCGAGCGGTGCCAGCGGCAGCAGCCGCGGGGCTGCTGTGGGTCACCTGCTGCTCGCCGTGGGCACGGAGGGGGCCCGCTGTCCTTCCCTGCTGAGCGACCACCACCAGGGAGTCTTTAAAGCCTTTTCTTTAAAGTCTTTTTTATTCATAACGGGTAACTGTAAAACAGCGTGCTGAAGCCTCAAATTACATTAATCACGTGCAATTACAAGCCCAGAAAAATAGTATACAGACGTAGTTAGCTACAGGACTGATCACAGAATCACAGCATCACAGAATCAATTAGGTTAGTAAAGACCTCTCAGATCATCGAATCCAACCTGTGACCAGCCACTCCCGCGTCAACTGGACCATGGCACTGAGTGTCACATCCAGTCTTTCCTTCAACACTTACAGGTACCGTGCCTCCAGCCCATTCCATTAACCTTTCTGAGAAGAAATTCCTCCCAAAGTCCAACCTAAATCTCCCCAGGTGCAGCTTAAGACTCGTCTCGTCCTGTTGCAGGCTGCCTGGCAGAAGAGACAGAGCCCCATCTGTCTACAGTCTCCTTTCAGGGAATTGTAGATACCATAAAGTCACCTCTGTCTCCTTTTCTCCAAGCCAAACAACCCCAGCTTCCTCTGCTGTTCCTCATCAGACTTGTGCTCCAGACCCTTCCCCAGCTCATTGTCCTTCTCTGGACATGCTCCAGCCCCCAGCGTCCTTCCTGAATTGAGGGCCCCAGAACTGGACACAGGACTCCAGGTGTGGCCTCACCAGTGCTGAGAACAGGGGAAGAGGTTTGGCTGTGTCAGTTACTAGGAGCTTTGCCAGCTGGCAAATTCCTTTAATTTTATTGCATGAATAAGAGTGGATTTGCACAATGCCATGGCATCAATGGTTTCACATGATTCCACAATTAAATGAAGAGACTTACAAGTAATTGTTAGTGTGTAATCTAATGTGTTACCGTGATTATTTCCATCACTCTCAATAAGGTTTATTTCAGGGCAAACTTACAGTATCCTTGTTTGGAACAGTTATAGTTCCACACAGGCACCCTGAGCAAAGCAGAAACACTCACTGGAAATGTGCATCAGGAGACACACAGACATCTGCAGGTCTCTAGTAATTATACTTTCTTGAGATGGTCTTCATTTGACACAGCTCATGCATGAGAGGCTGGGGGGTTTTATGATTAATTAGCTAAAATATACAGCTTTGCAGGTTCCCATTCAATGTCTTTGATCCAATCCTGGATGTTGTAGGGGATTACATAGTTCTGTTTGGGTGGCTTGTATATACTTGTTGCCATTCCATCAGGAATTCTGATTTTTCTTAGTGCCATCTCTTTTTTCTTTTTATTTAACCAAGATTGATGCTTTCTTGCTGCCGACTTCAATCTCTCTACATTTTTTTTTTCCCAGACATGCAACTGCCACAAGACAGCCAGTAAAATCCCTACTCTTTAAAATCTCTTACATCTCTCATCTTTGCTTGTGGCTGCTGCAGTTGCCTCATTCCACAAAGGAGCTTACAGGATTGATTTTTACTCTCTTCAGTGGGAGCAACGCCTTGTGTTCTGTTCAACCTATTACATTATCTTTCCATTGTGGAATAATTGGAAGAAGGTAATTGTGATGCTGCCACCTAAGTATCTTCAAATGTGTTTGTTCACACATGCCAAGAGCCTTCCTAAATTATGCCCTTACATATACATGAACTACTTTCCTGGTTTACAGGGGAAATAAAAAAAAAAAAGGAGCATCAATATATCACCCAAATCTTTTCCTGGCATTAGTTTTGTAATTTAAGGCCAACCATTTCACACTGGCTCTTAGAGAAAGTTGAAATACAATTTTTTAAATTAAATTTGCTGTGGAAAAAAGAACAGTGATCTTACTGTGTCCTTTTTTATATGATGAGAATTTTATGGTTTTGTAGTGGGCTGAAGAGCTGAAAAGGCTAATGAATTATTATGATGAACAGTATGAAGTCTTTCTTTCTTAAACTTTGACTTAAAGGACTGTTATTATCCATAAAAGGCTTTTGCAGCTGCTCATTGTGTTAGGTGGAACGGAGAAAACTGGCAAAACAACATGAACAAATTCAATAAAGGGTGGAAAAGAAGAGAAAGAAGATGTTCACCTTGAAAACTTTGGTAGAGCTGTAGGAAAACATCCAACAAGAGGAAGAAACCTGCAATATCAATATGTAGGAGTGAAAGCAAACAGTAAATTACATATGGTTTTACAGAAAAGCATAAAAACAAAGCCCACAGAACTTAAGCCTCCACGTGAAGGATCCCATCACTGAGAAACAAACACAATTCTCTTCCACTTCTTTGGCATGACTACTCTGTGCATACTACTTAACTAGGTCATGCCTGGGATATTTTTGGGAATCTTCCTGTTAGAAAATTACACTGAAGGGAATTTAAAAAAGAGCAATTAAAATAATTAAAGAGATGAAAGGATTGATTTATGAGACAAGATCAAAAGATCTGGAATATTAAAACATGTTTCACAAATGCCGTGGAGTTTGGATGACATCACGTTGTTAAGATTAGCACAGACTGTTTGGACAGAGTTCAGTGTGAGATTACCTGCGTATTTTGAAACTAGAAGAAACTACAAAAGTGGAGGAAAAAAGATTGAGGCACCAGTGTTTGAAAAGCTTTGTGCTGAAAATCAAGAGCAGGGACCATACCCTCTATAGTTAGATTGGACAGATTAGATGAATCCAGACACCAGCTGCTGGGAACAATCTTCCACTGGCAAATGGTTGGGACAAAGGCTTTGCTAAGTATGCAGTGACCTGCACTAGATGTGTGTTTTAGCCTGCATAACCTCAGCTCTTCATACAGGACCACAGCAGGCTGAAATACCAAGTGTTTCAAGTCTCAAGTTTTTTTAAGCAGAGTGTAACAGCATTTTTAACCACAGGTTCCTATTCGTCCTTCCTGACTACATCCACCTCTGTTCATTGTCCTGAAAATATTTCACCTACAGCTGCCACAATCCAAAGTTCACCTCAGGAATGAAAATGAAACCCAACTTCTTCTCATACACAGCTAAGAAACATCCTTTAAGAAAAAGATTTTTTTTTCCCTCATGTTTATAACCTGTTCAGAAATTCATTAACTTCAGGTCCTTCTGAGTCCAGCATAGTATTCACTAGGGTTGCATAACAATAATTGACTTTTTTTCCTCAATGGCTGAAAAGTTTCTAGAATGATGACACATTTAAGACAGGAGTTCACAGAGGTTGTAATAGCCCTTGTTTAGGAACACTTGTATATCTCATGGCTTTATCACTTGGGAATCATGTGGCCATCTCACAATGCTAATTGAAACCTTGAAATTAAATATATCTATCTAAAATATACATACACATGGGTTCTCTCTCCAAGCTTGGTTCTGTATATTCAAAGTGTTATTAAACACTAATACAATTAACTAAGCAGAATAACATGTGCAAACACATAACCTCAAGCTGAAGTGCCTGCTAGAAGATAGTACCAAAATGGGAAAAGCAGGGGCTGCAAACAGAAGAGAACTTGGTGCAAACCCCTGAAAGTGCTTTCATCATCTTCACTCTTTGTGTATTGGGATCAGTTTTTCCCTAGGAATTTTCTTTTTTTTGTACACAGCTCTAGTCCTTAAGTATTTGCTTATCACTGACAGAAGTCACAGTAAATTTTGAGAGGTAGGACAAGGAATATAATACTTAATTTTAGAAAAATATTGATGGGGTGAGATGGGAAAGGATCTTGAAAGTTGATGGTTGTTTTAGAAATTATTTGAGGTGACAATGTGGTATTACAATTGTGATCAAACACAAAATTCACCATGCTGCAAAACAGCATTATCTTATTATATAAGATGAAATTCATGATTTCTAGAGGTGAACAACTGTTTCATACAGCTAAGAAAACCAGAAGTGGTTATTGCAATGTATTTACTTCTTTAATTCTTATTTCTACTTCTGTGCCTGAGCATGTTACTGTTTTCTAAAACAAATACAGTTTATCCCCTCTCTCTTGGATGCTTTCTATCTAATGTGTAGGCTTGCTGGGACATACCTCTAGAGGTTTAAAAAAAAAAAGAAAGCCAACTGTCCATTGCAAATCAAATTTAGGCATTGTGGAGCCTACATCTTACTGGAAATTATGAGAAAAATTTCTAACTTTAAAAATAAGCATATTGAGTTCAACAGGAAAGTTACTCAGGTAGATTACAAGATGAATAAAGACTCTTTTTTCTTCCTTTTTTTTTTNGAAAGACCCTGGAGAGTCAAGTTATATCATAGGATATAAGACTTCTCACAGAACAAGAGAACAATTTCAGGAAGTTAGCAAACTCAGATAAGATTTAATTACTTAAATAAGTGCTACCATAAATTATAGCAGCTATTATACTCCCTGTTTTTTGAGAACCCTCTGTTGGATTTCAGCCAGTTCTGTATGTGAACCCTTGGGATTTCCTTTGGTCCAAATAGACTCCAGTCTGTTTCCTTTGGGCAGAGGTTATTGATCATGGAGGTGAGACCTTAAGTCCAGTCATCCCAGGATTCTGGTCATCCTGCACATCTTCTTCAGGGACACCTTACTTGTGTTAAAACACTCACTAATCAGGTTTCAATCTTGACAGAAACTAATTAATTATTTTGATAACACTGAGAAATAGCCACAGAAACCACTACAGACTCTTCCTTACCTTTGCCTCCTCAGCAGCATCCTCTAAGCTTAGCCCACATTGTACCTCTATCCTGCACATAATGGGAGGTTTGGAGCTTTTTTCTAACTGCCAAAATACCACAGACCTGACAAAGTTTCTTTCCATGTTTCTCAATAGATGTTTGACCATTTGACAGAATTCCCCAGAATCCTAATGAATTCCCCAGAATCCTAATGAATATTTCCTCACCCCCAAACCAAATACAAGGAAAGGCAAACACTGCTTTTCCATCCCAACCACAGTCTTGCCTGTAAACTCACCACATGATGCAGCAAAATTTGATCAAGCTTTTCCTTAACATCTGTGTCATCTCTCAAAACAACTATATCCAATAAGAAGTCCCTCTTGGTGTTTGAAAATAGCTTTTGAGGAACCTTTTTTGTAACTCCTATCAGATTATCTCCCCTATTCGCTCTTTGTCCCCAGTCATCACCTGATCCCCTGGGCAGCCCTTTAGGTGATTCCCAGTGCCACATCAGATGATCATAATCTTGGATAGCAACCAAAGGATTTGCCTGGTTGTCCACCTTCTGTAATGCCTGTCACATTGTCTGGCTGCACCTCCTCAGGCATCAATAGGGCCTGCCAGTACTAGTCTTGTATGACCTAAGCTATAGAACTTACATCTGATGGCTGCATCAGCTTGTTAGAGTATCTAAACCACTCCCAAGTGGTGACTTACAGAGTACAGGACAGGACCTGTGGTTCACAATCAAAAAGAGCATGCCAGAAAAAATTGAATTCTGATGCCTCATTTCCCCACACACAAAGCAGAATGATGGGGAGCTCAGGTGAGGTCAGATAACCATTGCTAGGGATGTCTGTGTGTGACACGGCTGGGATTTTAGGGTAGCCTTTTTTTCCACCAGCAATACAACAGGATCATTTTTTCTATTACACTAAGCTAGTTTTGGTTGTTTGCTTGGGTTTTTTTTTTCCCTGTTCTCCTTCTGTTTTGTTTATATTTCCTAATAATTACTGTCACAAAACCAGTAATGCACAGGTTTCCCCAATCCCTTCAAGTTACAGCATCCTCTCTATTGATTATAATTTCCAATGGTATGCAGGTGACTTCAGGAAGAGGTTACCCCTAGATATCAGAAAACACTGAATGGGCAAATCCCCTTTTTCATCACAGCATTCTGTATCCAGTGAACACCATTCTCCTTTCTTATGATCAACATTAGCAGCTACAGTTGAAGCAATGTAAATATTATAGCAAACTGTAAACTGCAAACAACCTGATCAGGGCAAAAGAATTTCTTTTATACCTTGTAAAACTCTTTATATCAGGGTAAAATATACATGGGGTGATACTTTGTAATCCTAGCCTCTCATAACATGAAGAAAATAATATTCTTTCTTATCAATTTTTTTTATGGAGGGAGGGAATTCCTGCACAGAGAAGAATGGATGGTAAATTGATTAAAATTAGAGTAATAAATTTGTCCAGACAGCATGGAGGCAGTAGAACAGATGAGCAAAGGAGAGGGAGTGTAAAAAAAATAAATAGAAAATAGGTTTTACCTTAACTAGACATCAGTAATATGTACTTTATATGACTGTTTTACAATATTATTTCTCTTAAAGTTGTTCCTTTTAGTTACCTTTTCCAATTCTCTTTCAAGTGATGATGCCTCGGTGTGCACTCTGTGAGAAATGCTGATAAATGATAGTGTGAATTTTATTCTCATATCTGTATTGTGTACTGGATTCAGGGCTTCTTACATGAAATTCTGTTGCCACCGAAGTCAAAGACAAACTTAATGCTAGGGAGCCAGAATGTCATTATTTGTGTGGTGCACTGCAGGCAAGGTTAGACCAATACTCTTTTTTACCCAGTCATTTGACTTTCCAGGCAGAATTGTATGTAACAGCATTCAAAATATGCAACCAAGGAGAATGAACAAAATGCTTAAATACATGTTAGTTACAATTAATTCATCAACTCAACCCTTCAGAACTCTATAAGGGATATTACTTTATTGATGAGTTCAGCTTTCTTATTGTGAGACAAGGTATTACCATTATGCCTGTCATGAGTAAACCTTTGGATTGCAAGTGCAATGCGAATTCCAAGTCAGAAAATGGTCTCTTCTGCAAAGGGACTTCCAAATTAAAGAAAGGTGCCTGTCTAAATAGGCCAAGGTGCCAGTGCAGAACAGCTGTTGCACATCAGGCTCTCCTGTGCACCCTGCGCACGAAGCTCATCTCCTCTAACTCAATGTCTGCAGTCCAGAAGCCTGTATTTGATCTGGTTGTCTTGACTGCATTCAGAAACAGCAAAGAGCCAGTTTTAAGATGTAGTTCATCTCATCTGCAGTTTAAACCAGATCAGATAAAATGTGTTCTGCTTACATCTGTTGCCTATGAACACTTCAGGTGAATTCCATATTTGTGGAGTGCTTTGAACAGACTGAATTAATTTCCTTCTATTCAGCAATACTCTCAACAGGAAATAAGAATTGCCATGCGGGGATGAGAGCCATGATTACCTTTTTTCAGGTTTTCTTCTTAGCAGAAACTTCTGCACAAACTTCTCCATTTTCTATTGTAAATAAGAAACAGCATGTGCTTAGGAAAAAGAGATGAGTTTTCCAGGGGAAAAAACAATACAGTAAGATAATACTTATCAACTCAGCTGGCCATGACCTCATTTTATTGGCTCTCAGACCATCTTTGAGTTCATTAAATAACATCACAGAAAAAGAAGTTGAAATGACTTTGTGAAAAACTTAGTGGTTTTTCACAGTCAGTTCCTCTAAGAAATTGTCAGGTAACACCTAATCATAAATTCTTATGTTTTTTAAATGCAATGTAAATAAAAATGTAGAGTCAAGAATATAATCCAAATTTATTGATCTATAGCTCATCTAAGTTCTTTCACAGTTAGAGCTAAAATGGATAAACCGAATTTGGAGAGACAGACAAAAGTCTAGCAGTTAATCCTCCAAAACCTCCATAAAAATACTGACTCTATTGACAAGGTAATACAATAATAATGTACTGCAATCTGTTACCAAAACTTCACCTGAACTCAATGAAGTAGTGACTGGCAGTAATTACAGCAAAGTGTCTTTTGGAATTAACATAAAAATTTTCAGCCTGAAACAGCCTGTTGTAAACATCAGAAAACTTATGTGTCGTTGCAACTCAGAAGTTTGTCAGGGAAAATATATTGATTTCAGAAGTTAGCCCCCACTGACACCAGCTCAGTTTTTACTCAAATGTCTCAGCTGATACTTTAAGAGAAACTAGAGCAGTAGGTTAGGAGGCAGGAGATCAGTGTTTTAATTCTTAAGTTGCTAATGATTATTTCACCCAACAAGTGGTGGTAACAGTACTTTCTCTGTTAGTTTGTACACCCATGAGGATGAAAACTGCTTCAGCTGTGACATTTCAGAAAGAACAAATTCAACAGGTAGCTCTAAATTCCTCTTGGGAATAATGCATATGGTATTCTACACAAATTTTCTATAATGGTTCTTCATTACTTGTTTTATATTATTACTTGCCTTATATTATCTGAGTGACTCCTTACACAGTCTTTAATATATTCTCTGGTTATTTAACAGGTTGGTATAGATTTCTTTTTTAGGTTTTCTTCTTTTCTCTGTTAATTTTAAACTGAAAGAACTTCTGATGAACACAGAATGGCATGTAAAGATGTTGTCAATGAGCAAGAGGTTGTTCAAAAGATAACAAACTGAGCTGTGTTCAGTTTGCTTAGAGGTTTTGGCTGCAACTCTTACATAATGACTATTATTGCCAGCAATGTTAACCTCAAATACAAGAAAATCAGAAAAGTAATCAGATAGGAATACTTACCACATGCAAAGTTCAAATGTAGGTGGGTTTTTTTTCTTTCCAGCATCAGAATTCTGGAAGGTTTTCTTCAAAGAGGTGAGAGGTGAAAATCTTGAAAGGGAAGATTTTTAAATTTTTAAGGGGATTTCCAATGGAACCTGCAGCTACTGGTAACACCTGAGGATAATTTTCAAAGGCAGGACTTTTGAGTACTGTATCTATTTTGTCTTTTGGGCTGAAAATGGTGAAAGAAATGCAGACTTGGAAAAAGAGACAAAACAAAAGAATTTCTTATATAGAATTCAAATCATCATTAATTTCCTCTGTCTGGACAAAATTGGAAGCAAAAAACTCCCTTGATGAGAGTTATGTCAAAGCATAGGCAGTGAAGATGGCAGTTGCTTCCATAGATAAGGGTTGTTCAGCTACACAAAGGAAGGCTATTATTCATACAGGGTTGCGTAATATAAGGACTTCAAGGGTCTTATGGAATAACATGCAATTGTATTTTCTTTATTTTAAAGTTTATCAGTTCAGGGTCTTACTTTTTTGCATGCACGGATCCTGAAAAAAAAAGAAAAGCAAGTAGCTATTTTGTTTCCTGCCATTTCCCAATCCCAACTTTACCAGCATGACGTGCAAAATTAAAAATCTAGGTGAATAGGTAATGTCATTAGAATTTCTGGTGTGCAAACATTTTAATTTTTCAATTAAAACTTGACAGAAAGGTTGCTTTTATGACCTAAAGCAAATGGTGGGTAATTTAGTTTGGTCTGGCTCCTATGCCTTCAGTGTTTTGGGATTGCTACTATGCAGGGGTTAAGCTGTAAGAAGAAAAGAATGTTTTGTTGTACCTGCAGGATACTAGAAATCCTGGTTAGGTTTCTCTTCTGATCTAGGCAGTGATATGGTGGCCTTGTTTTTGTACTCTGATGAATTCAAGCTGCTGTGTTCTCAGTGCTCACTACTTCCTGACCTTTTTTCCTATTTTGCCTGTTTTCAAGGGCTACATCTGTCATAATCAATGATACTGTGTTTCATTGTGCCAGAAGAGCTCAAGCTGGTGTCTTGCCAATGCCAAAAGACACTGATTCAAAAAGACATTTGAGAATGCTGCAATGAAACTCTTGGATCATCTTTTCTTCCTGATTCCTGTTTTAAATTGTGCACTATTGTATTTCTCTTCATCACATACTCAGACTGACAGAGCCCCATGTAACAATAAACAATACTGAACTGCCAGCCTTTCACTGTTTGCTTAGGAAGTGTGCGGGAACTAATGAGAAAGGGCATTAATTCATTTTTTTACCAATGAATGCTGAATAACAGATTTTGCAACAAAAATGGCTCAGGAAAAGACAAGATACATTTTCTGTGTGGCAGCCACTTTTGAGTGCACCAAGCAAAGCTGTAAAACTTAGCCAATATGTCATGCAGGCTTCTTGGAACAAATTATGCAGTTGCCTGACTCCATTCTTTCAGAAAACTTTTCCATAGATTTTATTGCACTCTAACATGGTTATACTGTGGCACTGAGAGCCACTGACACACGGAGCCCAGGGCTCTCCTGGTCCATGGGATCAGTTTTCCTTGTGTTATGGGCAGCTCAGTGCAGCCAGGCTTAGTGTGGAGCCTCTGCTGGCTGCAGCACTGCCGGAGTGTAGAAGCAGCACCCAGTTCTGCTTTCCCAGGCACTGTCCTGCATTGAAACTCTGGAGATGGATTAAGAGACTCGGCCCTAGGAGATAACAGCTTATCCTGTCACAAACCAGGCTTGAGTTCTGCAGCTGGGGTCTCTCTGGTTCCCAAGCACAGTACTTGCTGTAGTGCTTCCCAGTGGTATGGAAACAAATCCCGTGGGATCACATGGGAGGGGCTGCAACAGAGCTGCAGGAGGAGGCCAAGATGGTCAGAGGAAATACTAGCAAGCACCTTACTCTTTAAGTATTCTTCTTCCCTGGAAATATGTTCTTGTCAGCATTTCTACTGTTAAAACCCTCCTAGTTATGAGACCACTTGATTGTGGTTTTGCAGGCTAAACCCAAGGAACTCTGAAAAATTTCTTTGATTTCTGGACAAGAGAGCAAGCCCATTAATACTATGCATAAAATACTGTTTAGACTACTGAACACTTGGCAACAAATTTGCTTTAGTTTCAATTAGATTTGTGTGAGGTGCTGGAGCGAGTTCAGAGTAGGGAAACAGAGCTGGTGAAGGGTCTGGAGCACAAGTCCCATGATGAGCATCTGAGAGAGATGGGGTTTTTTGGCCTGGAGAAAAAGAGTCTCTGGGGAGACCTTATCTCTCTCTTGAACTACTTGAAAGGCGATTGTAGCCAGGTGGGGGTCAGTCTCTTCTCCCAAGTAGCAAGTGACAGGACAAGACAAAACAGTTTTGAGTTGCACCAGGGGTGATTTAGATTGGATATTAGGAAAAATTTCTTCACTGAAAGCATTGTAAGGCATAGAAGCAGGCTAGCCAGGGAAGTGTTGGAGTCACCATCCCTGGAAGTCTTCAAAAAACATGTAGGTAGGGCACTGGAGGGCATGGTTTAATGTTGAACATGGTGGTAGCACTAGGTTGATGGTTGCACTTAATGATCTCAAAGGTCTTTTCCAGCCTTAACCATTCTATGGTTTTCCTGTTGTTTTTCTTTCTCATTCATGAATGTCAAGCTAAAAAAGCCATGAAGTTTTTTCCCTTGTGTTTTGTTCAAAATGTAAATGGTACTTTTTGATGGGAAAGAGACCATAGTTCTCTGCCTGTAGGTAATATTTCTGGTCAAATTATGTCCTGTGAGTAGCATCATCTTTAATCTTACTTCTGTTAGTAAGCCCCACTTCTACCTTTATAATAATTCACAGAGCTCAGCTTTAAGGGATAGTGCATGTGGTATTGCCAGAGTAGTCCTATTTGTATGACATCCATCCTGCATGGCATATTCCCTTGCCTGGATTATGTGCAGTCTGTCTGAAGGGTAGCCTCCAGTAATGTTTTAAATTTTACAGTATATCCTTCTGCTGAAAACAACAGAGATCTATTTATCAACTGTTTAGGAGTTAAATATCTCATAAGCATTCCAGCCCTTAAAAGCAAGTGTTCACACTTCCTATGTATTAGTGAAATGCCCACATTTATTCAAAAATCATTCTTGGGGCTGGTTTTATCAATTCTAAACCACAGCTGAATTGATGATATTTTCTCCCTTCATCTGGCTTTCAGTCAAGCCCACAATCACTTTCCCTGTGTGCCTTGAATGTTTAATTGGTAAACACTGCAGGATAATATTTAACTACAAATAAAAATCTATCGTTACTGCCATGTCCTAAACACACAGGGAAATTCCAGTTTAATTTTCTGAAATTGCTTGCTTGCAGCACTAAATATGTGGGATTAAACTGACTTTGAGAGAATGCTAACTGAGAAGCAATAAGATGCTTTTGGCCTGGTGCTGTTTCTGAAGGCTTTGCAAAGATGCTATCACGCAGCATTTCAGTCATGGCAGGAATGAACTGGAAATTTCCTGAGAAGAGGTGGTGGGTAGGTAAAAGGTTGCTATAAAACCTTAAACCTCCCCTAAGGTCATATTGCAAGCTGCTTGAAATAATGAATCTTAAAAACATGTAATGCAACTGAGGTGCAAATACAGAAAGTGCTGCATGAGAAAGAAAGGAAATAATAATAGAAACCTCTGAATGAAGGAGAAGCAATGACCATCTATATGACCTCACTTTAATCCTCACACTCTTTCTGCAGTTTCAAGTTCCAGTCATCTCTGCCATTCCCCCTTTCAGTTTCCTGTCCCTCAGTTCCATCCTCTCTTCTTTCTTCTCTGTGACCATCACTTAAAATCTTTGCTGACTGGAGGCCTCGTTCTTCAATGCTCTCCCAATTATTTCCCCTCCACTAACTTGGTTTTTCATTTGCTGCATGCTACTCTAGCCCTGCTTCTGTCTATATCTCTTTGATAATTTACCTTATTATCTTTCATTTATCTTAGCATCTTTATCTGTCATTTATAAATCAGCAGAGATTTCTCCATGCTCCCATTCAAACCACTTTTGCCCAACCATTTCTGAGGGCAGCCTTGTTTGTTCTCAGTGCTTCTTCCTTTCTTCTTCTCCTAAACCATATTTTACTCTGTTTGATACCACCATTTCCATCCCCTCCTACTGAGTCCTTTGTAGGATGTTTATTCCATCAGTTTCTGATTTCTCTGCTGTTTACAACTGCCTTTTCTTGCTCTGCCTGCACTGTTGCTGACTTCTTGACTGAATTAATTTCAAAATGCATGCCGCAGTTGAGGTTCAAACTACATGACAGAGATCATGTTTAAGACCTAATATCTCTTTTCTAAAAATCAGTTTTTCCAGTGCACACTACTTTCAAACCATATTTGTAACAGTACAAATCTTTCCAAAGAGAGTTATATCCTCACGTCGCTGCACTCAGAAAAGGGACACAGAGAATTTATGATCCAAATACTGAAAATAAAAGGGGTCAGCAAAACAACAAAACATGATTGCTCCTTTTTTACATGGGCTGAGCTGAAAGTTTAATTCAGGTTTTGTAAAACTTAGTCCATTTTCTTAACGGTGAAAATATTCTGTTACTCAAACCATCACCTCCCTGGTTCTCCAAGAAGTAAAGCCAAGCCTGGGCAGATGTGGAAATTTTCTCAGCACCTGCCAAAGTTACTCAGCATCATATTTAAGGTGCTGTCAATTTTGATGACAGCTGTATTGCAGGCTTTACTGTGAAGTGCAGTCACCCAGTAGAAACTGTTCCAAGGCACTAAACCAGGCTGTTATTATTTCAGCTGTCCAGGAAACTAGTGTGATTGTGTGTGATAATGTGCTTAGTGCCCTTACTAGCACCTGTCTTCAGTTTTTCCAATTATTTCATTTTTTTCTTTCAGTGGAAAGTAAATCAGAGTCACATAAACAAACCCAAGTGTTAATGTATGGTAAGCAATGGTTCTGGTGGGCAAGTTGGCTCTTTTAAAAAGACTTCATTTTCTGTTCTCTTGCAAAAATAAATGCTTTAGACTGAGATTTCTAGAAATGTTCCCAGATTCAGCTGTCACTTTTCAGAATCTTGGCTGGACCTTTACATGATGCATGTAATGCTTATTCACTGTAAAACATCTTTCTTCCTAAAGCAAATCATCCTTCAATGTGAATCCAAGTTTTTGCCTAATATCTCTAATACCCTCAAGGGAGATAAAACATTAGGCAATAGATTGTATGAAAGTATGTAACCTGGTATACATAAGTTAATAATCTCTGGCCAGAAGTGCAGCCTTTAAAACAGTTGCCACAGCTGGCAAACTACACCTAATTACGTAGGGAGTCATCATTCTCTATGCAGTTCTTGTCAATCATATCACACAGTCATTTCTTTTAAAGACATGTAAAAACCAGAAAGTCTGTCAAATACATTTTCTAATTAAGTCCCCAGCTAAATCAAGAGTAAAACAGATGCTCCTTCACTTCCTCCTGGCTGCATAGGAATGGCTTGTTGAGAAATTATCACTTTTTCATTTAATAATAATGTATTACTAACAAAACAAAGGCAGGCAGATACTAATAGCTCTGCAATGTGGTTTTGGATTTGTTAGTGAGAAGGTGAAGTCAAAGTGAGGAGGTGGGAGGGGTGCTGGGAAAGGCAGGAGGTAGAAGAAACACTGGTTGTGAATTCAGTGTCAAACTGGTAATCATAGAATCACAAAAAGGTTTGGGTTGGAAGGGACCTTAAAAATCATCTCATTCCACCCCCCCTGCCATAGACAGGGACACTGCCCGCTAGACCAGGTTGCTCAAAGCCCCATCCAATCTGGCCTGGAACACTTCCAGAGACATCCCCAGCCTGGACAACCTGTTCCAGTGCCTCACTACCCTCACAGTAAAGAATTCCTTCCTATGACACAATCTAAGTGTGCCCATTTGCAGCTTAAACCCTTTCCCCTTGTCCTGTCACTGTGCACCCTTGTGAAAAGTCCCTCTCCAGTGAATGACAGTGGCAGCCAGCTGTGACAGGGAAGTTTCATCTCTAACTGGCTTTCCAGCCTTCAGGCTTGATATTGGCAGAAAGACAGAGAAAAGGCTACTGAGCAATTCTGACAGTAAAAAGTGATTATTTACAACTACAGCAGAGATGTACGGTGTGGGAGGTGGACAGGGATGATGTGAGGCCACACATGTAATTGAGAATGCCTGTCTTCAGGCATACATTGGGCTAATTTCTCAGCCTGTTCTAGATAGGCTGATTTCTAAATCACTATCTTCATCATTAGTATTTTTAAGCATTATTGTTTACTTTTTAAACTCTTTTTATTGTAGTTGTTACTTTAAAAATAAGAAGAGATTGTTAGCTCCAGATACCTAGCAATTAGAAATTATTCATCATGTTTTTTGTGATCATGTGATCATCATGTGATCTTAAAGACACATACATATATAAGAAGAGCTATTGTGTTACTAAAGTAAAACATTTTACAATTGTGAATTATAAAGACCAATATTTACATGTTCTAAAACATTCTCTGGAGGAATGTAGTGTGGATGAATATAGGCCTTTTGAGTACAGTAATTAGCCACAAATCAGTGTTTATTCACACAAAGCTTTTTATTCAGAAATGTGCTGTGGACCAAAGAAAGGAAATAAGGCCGTGTAGGAACCAACACTCATTACTCTGTTCGAGTCTATAGTGCCTGTGTGGGTGCTCTGAGCACTCCTATCTGTTCATGTAGTCCTTCTGCAACGTGGCTGGGGAGCAGGCTGTGCCCTGGCTGCCCGCCCAGGATGGGCCTCTGATATGTTGGTTGAGAAGCAGCCCCAGAGCCTGGTGCTCCTCAGATGGCTTATCTGTGGTGGTATGTCTGTCTTTGTTAACTCCAGAGAGGCTAGGGTGACTTTCCAAATGCCTAAAGCAAGTGACTCAAGCTAGGTGGGGTTCAGTCCCTGAATTCCTCCTCTCATAGCAGCAGCCTGTTTAATGAACAAGCAGCATTGAAAGCTTGTTACAGCCCAAAGCAAAAAAACCTTCCAAATTCCATTTGATTGCTGCATCCTTATGCTTCAATACAAAATAACTTTTACAAGATGTGCTTGAAGAATAGGGCTATGTCTTACACTACAGAAGTAAAGAGCTTTGCAGAATGCATTAACTACAACAAGAGAAGCTCTTTGCTTCATTCTGTAGATGGAAGCAACTGTTTTCCCCCTTCAGTAGGCCCAGTTCTGACACTCTTTTTCAGGCCATGCCACCTTATCCTGCTATCACCTTAGCACTCGATACTCCCCTCCATATAGGGCCAGGATGTTTCCCACTAACGTCAGCATAGCCAGACCATGTCTGTGGTGAATGAGAGAAAGGAATCCTTCACGTTTCCATCTTGAGAAGAGTCTTATTGCTCATGCACAATTTAGCTCTGTTTTCACATGTGTATCATATTCAGGGTCTACTTCAAGGACTCTGTTTAATTTGGACCTACAATTTCCTGGTATCAGGTCTAATTGTCAGGCTGCAGTGTTAGATTTCATAGGACAGAATTCCAAAGCCTGGGATGCACAAGTAAAACTTTCTCGTTTCAGATGCCCAACTGACTAATAAGGTGTTCTTAAGACAGCTGACTTTCCTTACAGCTACACAACAGCAAGCTTTTATCAGCACCAATCTGGTGCTGACACAACAAGGTCAAACATTTGGAGCAGTTGAAGAGGAGACAGCCCATTTCAAAGCTCCTTTGTTCATAAGCTTCCATGGCCCAAGCTGCACACTCCCTGGACTTGGAAGAAAGTTAAAATATTTTTTTAAACGTTGAAAAGGTATTTCAGCAAATTCTGTAGAAAAGAACAGCTTATCAAATATTAAAGCAATTTTATTCTTTAAAATGAAAGCATTTCCCCCCAAAGCTTAAAACTGGCAGCATCTCTTTAACATTCCTCTCCAGCAAGAAAACACCTCATTCTTACGTGGTTTATATGCACCTGCAGATACAGTAAAGATTAACAAAACCCCAACATCCAAGACACAATTTTAAAAATTCCTGGAAACTTCGTGGCTCTGTGCTGGAGATTTTAAGTAGGTCTTGCAAGACCTGGAACTAACCTACAGAATTACACAAACTGTTCAGTGGCTCACTGAACAGACACCAGATTGAACTCAGGCTGTTTCCCATCTGTTTTATCCTGCCCCCAGCCCTGCACACAGCATTTTCAAAGACAGAACTAACCCCTGGTGCATTTTGTGGGATTATAAATTCCACACTGAGACTGAGTGCTATGCTGAGCCTCTGGAGCAAGAGGAGCAGCACACGTCGGTGCCAGAGCCCAGCCTGGACGTTGTGTGTGAGCTCTTCTGCTGCCAGGGCTGGGCGTGTGCAGAAGGGCCTGGGGCTGTTTTGGGTAAAAATCTGTGTTCATTCTGGAGGGCTGTTGACCTCAGGGTAAGAAAGGTCTTAGTGGTAGAGCTCAGTGAGATGTCCTGGCCTAAGTCCCTGCTAAGGACTGCAGGTGCCTCTCTGGGGCTGGCCCTGGCAGGTGCTGCAGGGCAGCAGTGGGTGGGTTCCTGTCCTGCAGGGTGGCCTCACGCCCCTGGCCCAGACAGAGCTGCCCAACCATTCTCTTCACTGCAAGTTGTGTCTTATGGATCTGACAGTGCCACTTCATTGCAGCAACAGCCTGCATGGTTCACAGCCTTCTAAGGCCACTAAAAATCATTCCTTTTATCTAAACTGATGCTAGTGCAGGCCAGCAGAAGTTAACCAAGTGCTTATTAAATTCATATCTCTGTGTATACACAAACCCATGGCAGAAGACAAGAGGTTTATTTTGCCCTTTAAGTCCTTTTTGATCTAGAAGAGTGCCTTCATTTAAGGGGCTTTCCCCCTCAATTTATTTACTTACTTGTAATTAATACTAAAAATCATTATTTTTTAAACTTGCATGGCCATTAATTTTCTGGATTATTTTTGCAATTTTACATCAGAACATGACAGGTTTGGTTTCATGACCACATATATGAGAACAGAGTGATTTATACACTTAGTGTCACATTTAGTAGCACTTTGTTAAATGATGCATTTTTACACCATCATTTACACATGCTAAATGAGAACCCCTCTAAGTAACCCTGTGAGTGAAAGCTAAAATCTTCTCTTCAGAATGGCTTTTGGTATTTTCAATCAAAATGAAAAAAAAAAAAAGATGTTAAAAAAATTGTGCCGTTCTAGTCAGTTAAAATCCCATCTGAACAATAGGTTTCTGCATTTTTGTGAAAAATTACCATTTGATAATTTTTACAACAATGACGGTAATATTTTAACTTCTGGTCTAAATTCTGATTCAGCTCCATTTAATTGCAGAGGTCAGTGGAGTTAACTACTGAAGTACTCTCCTTAGGAGTACCTTTGAATATGAATGCTGGAAAAATAACCAGCGCCTTAATCTATGACAAAATAATCCTATTGGTGTTGGTTCACTAAATGAAACAGTGAATTTTGTTGTAAAAAGCACACTATACAAGTTCTAGGTTGCCCATTTTTTCCTTCCTTCAGCACTGCAGCACATTTAGCACTGCAAGCACCAGAACATTTCCAGGGAATAAATTAAAGCATCTAATAAAGAGCAGTAAACAGTCAAAGTGAGTAAAATAATTTAATTTGTTGGTATAACCAGTGGCAAGTACCCAGGAATTTATGGTTTATAATGCACATTCATAATCTTTCTTGATTTTGCAGCAATGATAGAGATACAGGTGGTTTGGCCAAGTATCTGCTAGTTATTCAAATAGCTGCAGGAATGAAAACAAAGCCAAGGGGCAAAACATTTTTAAAAATAATTTTCTTAATAATTGCATTTGTAAGGTTAACTCATGCTGAAGGGGGAATGTGGAAACAGGAGGAGAAAAGTTCTGACTTTGCATCCAGACTAACTGCAAGTCACATTGGTTCTGATCCCCAGTGAGGGAGAGGGACACAACTCCCAAGTCTGAACACCCTGAACTGCTGTCTAGAAGGACAAGCTTTTATTGTCCCTCTGATCTAACTGCCAGTGTGTTTCTACCAATGATGGAAGTTTGTTAGTTCTAGTTGAAGGTCAGCTTTATAAATGCTTCAATGGAAAAAAAAAAGTAGTAAAAATGCTTACTGTGGACTTCCTAGTGATTCTGTAAATGAACAAACCACCTCTCTCTATAACTCCATTCCCTGACTTTATCCCATTCTTAACTGTAAGTCTCATTTCTTTTCTCCTAAATGTTGAAATCAGTCAAACGCGCAGTCGTGGCTCTCGGCAGAGATGATCACTGTCCCCTCACACAGCCTCGTCTCTCCCTGGCACATCCACAGCTTGAGACTGATGGGATTTTCCTTATAACATCAGCCCTCCTTTTTCTTGCTGTAGGTAAGGCAGCAACACTAATTTCTGCTGCTTCCAGGCCTGAGGTCAGTGCAGGTGGAGAATGCATGTATTCTGCTTAGCCTAAATACAACACACTATTCTGCATAAACAGAAAAGCTTAGATGAGTTTTATGTCAGACATGCTTACTCAAAAAGCCTCATAGTCTACCGTAATCCATGACCCAAAAAGAAAAAAAACCGCAAGGAATCTGTTTGGCTTGATTTGTTGCCCATGTGGAAGCATCTGGTGTGATACAAAATGCCCTCAGGTACCTTTCCAAGTATCCAGCAGCTGGTCCAGAATGTCTTTGATCTCCAGTAGGGCCTCACCCACATCTGGAAGCCCCATGTGTAGATCTTAGAAACCCTGAGACTCATCCACCAGGAGACAAAAGGAGACAAGTGTGGGATGAGTTTCCAAATGTTCTTTCAAGTCAGATTTTTAACCTAAGAACACCTTAGGATATCTCAGACCACACCAGATGCCTGCGTGGGCAACTGAATCAAATTCAGTTGGTTTGGGGAAATTTAAAAAAATATCTGGTAATATTTTATTACATGTCCTCAAAGAGCCATGAAAGGTAAAAGGAAGGAACTTTTGTAACACAATAGCAAATAAAAAGGATGACATTAAGAAAAAAAAAAAGAAAAAAGAAAAAAGAAAAAAA
>VYXF01002215.1:156369-197989 GCA_013397295.1 Polioptila caerulea
AAAAGAAAAAAAAAAAAAAGAAAAAAGTACTTCTTCTTTTGAAAGATTCCTTTGAGGGGTTAATAGAAAAGGATGTAGGAGCATGTGTTTTCAAGACTGTCAGAAGTGGCAGTGACATAGTATTCAGCCACTGATATAATTGCAAAGAACTAAAAAGAGGTAGAACTAATCATAAATGTAGAGAATATGATATGTAATTGGTAAGAATATCCAATTATATTTCAACAACATCACAGCCTTAAAAGTATGAAAGCAAACAGCAGACCCAGATCTCTCTGAAGTAAAAAAAGGGGAAAATTTTAGTCTAGTACAAGACATTTATGAGCTTAGTCCTCATAAATGCTGTGAATTCTCTCAAGTTTATCACCACAAGATTAGAATCAAACCTTAAATTGTATTTTATTGTGTAGGTCACATCAAAAGATCAAAAAAACACTTAAAAAAATATTTGAGTTCAGTGCATACAGATCTACTGCTTGGTGGTTCAAATTGGTATGATCACAGGAAGAATTATATTTAGCTTTCTTTATAAAGTTACCAGCAATAAGATTCATAGATACAGGATTTCTTTTTAAATTTTACCCTGAAATTACATCAGTGAATGAGGCAACATTCCTCAGGATGATATTAGGATATAATTGATTATTTTTCCAGACTACAGGAGGAACATACCTAATCACAGCAAAGGGTAACATTTTCACAACCAACTGAAAAACCTCAGAACTCTCCTAAAACCTTACATGCTTAAAAAAAAAAATTTTAAAAATTGTATCTACCTTTAACATGGGTAAGAGGGGAAAAAAAGGCACCTCCTCATGCCAGAAAAATGCAATTCAGAAAACTGCAAAAACTGCATAGCAACCTAACTGGGAAATCCAACCAATGTGCCCAATCTGTGCTTTGTGTCCATCTCTCATGGTAATCTTTTATCTGGGAACAAAGCCACAATTGCTGAAACAGCTCTGCTTGTATAAAGTAACAGCGTGTCCAGCAAGCAACAAAGGACGATTTAGCGCTCAGAACAAATAACCTGGCTGGCTCCAGAGGAGCCTGCCCAAGGAACAGAGCAGGGCCTGCCCTGCACACAGAGCTGAGCAGCCGGGCGCGCCGTGCCAGCACACCCAGAGCCCCGGATCCCCAAGGAAACCTGTCCAGAACCAGCCAGGGATGTGCCCAGCTCTGGGCTGGCCTGGATCCACAAATCAAAGGCTCTCATATATAAGGTCACCTGTGAAGATCTGACATTCCAAGTTCCTCACACAGGACCACCAGAGAGGTGGGTTTGCTCACCCTGACGATGACACCCAGGGTCAAATATTTCAACTATCACTGTGATAAGCTGATAAATAAGGGAAAGTAAAGTGGCAGTAATTATTATTTTTAGGAGGTGGTCAGATAGCGAAAGGGGTGGTGTACCTTGTTGGTACCCAGAGAGAGAATATGAATCATATATGAAGAGAACAAGAATATGACAGAATATGGCAATTGCCACTAATAAGGAATGATGTCACTCTACCTTATTTTTAAAAACAGTCTTAGGCACATCAACAATCAGACAATGAATTTATTTGCAGGATACATTTATCATACATAGAAAACAATACTTATTGTTTGGTTAATTAAATAGAGAAAAAAAGCAAAACAAAACCACAATACATTATTCAGTGTTCCATATATTTGTTAGCTGACATTTTCAAAATGAAGCTTTCTTTTTTTTTCCGTTTTTTAAAAAATCCCATGATCATGAACAATGCATAGTGGGAACAAAGGGTCTAGAAATCTAACATTCCACAGCTGTGAGTCAGTGTGAAAAATAAGGCCATGTAGAGGAAAAAAAAACTCCACAGTGAATTTCTAAACAATACATATTCCATTGACAGGCTTCAGATAAGATCAAATGAATACATGAAATCTAAAAACAATGTCATGTAAGGAAAAGATGAATTTAAAATATTAACAAACAACTTGGAAATAGATTTTCCTAGTGATGGCTTGGAAATAGCCTCCAAACTTTCAACCCAGTATCAAAGAAGATCAATTACACTATGAAGCTGCAAAAACTATCCTAGCATGAACATCTAGAGGTGAGAAATATCCAAGTCCATTTTACAAAATAACCTACAACTACCCATGCTACTTATTCAGCACACATTTATCGAAGGAATGACGAAGTGTTAAGGAAAAAGTCTGACCACCAGTCACTGAATGATTCAGTGAAGGGCTGGAAAACATATCTTCCTGCTCTGAAATGTTAATTACAAGCTCTTTTCAGGTTTCATGACAATGTAAACGGAATGAAAGGAATTGCAGTGTCATATCCTGCTCTTTGTTCCTGTCCTTTCACACCAGGTCAGTGTGTGAAAGTTTCATAAAGCTGCCATGAACTGAAGTCCTTCACTGCCCTTAAACGCTGCCATCTGCTCTTCACATGATGGAGGAGATGAGCCCAAGGACCAGGAGCCACAGAGCTGCTGCTTTCTGGCAGTCCCCAGTGCAGTGTTCCCAAATGCTGCAATGATGCAGGGTGTGTACCCCAGGTAACTCAGCCACATGAAACTAATCAATAAAAAGCGTTACATGGAATTCAGGATGAAGAGGATATAAAATATTTGCCAATATTGGATCTTACCTGTGTTAAGAATCAAGATTCCTTACTCACAAGATTACAAAAACAAAGCTGAGGCAAGACTGGTTGTGGAAATTGGTCTGGATGCAGGTGTAGAATGCATATTTTACATATAACTATTTATATCTAGAGTTTAACTCACATATTTTTGAAACAATTAAATACAGACTAGGCTATATAAACCTTTATAAGCCTTCTTCATCTGTTATTAATGATATCCAGATCTGTATGAAAGCGCTGAATTTGTAAGACATACATAATTTATTTTAAAAATATTCCTACAGGTCACCCTTTGCCATCATGTGAAATGTATGGGAAGCTATGGGAATGCTGTGACTGCTGACATGCTAAGCTGAACAAAACATATCCCCATTAAAAGAAAGCTGAAACACCCTGACTGCCATGGACAGTTCTGTCCTGAGAACTTTATTTCTTCAGTGGGCTCCACACAGTTCTGTTCATCCCAGTTCTTCAGAATAGCCCAAACAGCAGCAGTAAGAGAGTGCTGGATTCCAAGGCTGACCTCCTTTAGCTGCCCTGAAAAAGCTGTGTTTACCATGCTTGCAGCTGAGGCTTCACAGAACATAAGAAACACACTTTAAACATCATCTGAACAAAACTCATGCAGCTGTGGTTACATCATGTGCCCATCACTTGTCTTCTGTTAATATGGGAAGAAAACATAAGTTTCTATTTTCAAATCCAGAGAAAACCATAGAGAGAATTGACAGAGAGAGGAAAAAGAAAAACAAAAGCCTACATTGCAGAGTATGGAGGACTGCTGTAAGCTATCCCCAACAAAGCACTAATCCACCCTAGGGCTATGTATGTATGTTATACAAATGTATGTATAACACATACCCACAAATGTAGAATTATCACTGAAAGAAACTATCAACATGGTTGTTTCATTCTAAATAAAAAGGATGAGTTAACAAATTTTCCACTGTGGCTCATAATTTGGGACAACTAATCTGCAAGTTTGTATGTATTTTTTATAGTGAAGCTTCTTCCATTTAATTTGTACAGAAGCAAGCTGGTTTTAATTTCCTAAGTTAGCAAAGAGCATGTAACATCCTTCATGCTAAGGAGTTTGCCATTTTCATGCCATATCATGAATTATCAGAGCATGCTATGTAAACATTTGCTGATATAAAAAACAATTTCATAAAAAACAAAGTAGAATAATGATTATAATTATTGAATTCTTCTGGAAAATTTCAAACAAAAGCTAAGTATAACATTTCAGAATATTAGACATTACTTTTTCCATCTGATACAGATTTAAAATGCATAGTATATACATAAATAGTAGCAGCCATCCAATCTTTAAGAGTGCTGTGTTTTACAGTCCAGTCAATATGCCCTATAATTATATTGATGGATTCCATATTAAAGATTCTGAGGGGCTAATTAGAATAAGATGTAGAAGGATTTAATTTAAATTAAAGACTTCCTATTTTTACAAAAACAAAACACACATCAGAAACACTCCAGTAAAAATCCAACACAAAAAAAATCACTCTGTACTTTTGTGTTTTCCCTTGCTAAATCAATGACCAAAATCCCAGGAAAAATCCTCCCAGTAAGTGTATGTGTATGCCACATATTTATCAGAATGTAATCCATATGTTAGTATTATAGAGAATGAAATGGATCCACTGAACAACTTCTTCAGAGTGGTCCAACCAAACTGTCACCTTTGTCCACACAAATCTAAGGTGTGCTGGGTCACCATTCATACTCAGTTTGCTTAAAACCTTGATTTAAAGAACCTGTACATACCTAAATCAACCCTTACTCAATCAAAATTTAGTTATGTGGCGAAATGGACTCTTGAATTATTTTTAAGCACTTCTAGTACTCTCTCTTCCATACAAGATATCTAGGGTACTTACAGGGCTCTTGTGTGTCTGTTCTACTAAAGCCATGACCAATGTCTTCTCCACCCTCTTCTTGCTTTTGAGAGCAGACACAGACTGAAGTTCTACTTAGCAAAAACTGTGGCTTTCAGTGACTGTGAGACGTAAATTGGCTTTAGCTTCATTTGATAAAACTTAATGTTTTTGTAGCACATTAAATAACCAGGAACAGCCTGCCAGCCTCATTATAGCAGATTAAATTTGTTCATGTCAGTTCAGAAGCTTTGGGTTTTTCCAAATCTGCTGCCTACATCTCCAAGAGAGGCACTATCCTAAAGGATTGTTCCAAGCCATTGTAGTCAACATGTATAAATAAATATCAAACTTGACAACTTTTGAAAGTAAATATCCTGTCTTACTAAACTACATTAGAACTTCTAAGTGCAAATTAATTTTTTGCACTGTAGATTGGATGAGACAGAGGAAAGTGTCATAGAGCCACTAAAAGAAGAGCTCAGATCAGGTGATAGAGCAGCCTGGAACAGGGCCTCAGAGCCAGGCCCTGTGTAAGGACCAGGCTGCCCCTGTCCTCCTGTCCACAGAGGGATGGCAGAGCAGCCCATCAGAACTGCTACAACAGTTCAACACTCTGAAACCTCTGTGTGTTTCCAGGAGAGATGATGAGTTAGACTTACAGGGTGTAGTTTGTTTTTTAACACTTTGTGTTACTTTCAATGGACCCCAAAGGAGCCAGCTCACACTGGATTGGAGGATTTACTCTCCTACCAGGACCTGTCCCAATTTGCCTGGGTTGAAATGACTGAAAAGAAGAGGCACAGGCCAGCCACTCCACAGAGGTGAACTTCAAGGGCCCACCCAGCCTATGACAGCACTGGAAAGGGATGTAAACTAGCCCACATCAAATAAATAAACATGGTCTCTCATTACTGCTTGCACCTCCGTAAGAAAGGAGTGCATCATTAGTGTGAAAGCTACTGTGCAAAAGCACACATCAGTGGGCAAATGCAAACATCACAGAGTTATCAATCTGTGCAGCAATGACAGGAATTTGGCGCAGCCTCACTTTGAAATTACCCAGGCTTTCACCTCAAGTGCCAAAAGAATCTATTTTACCTGGTCATGGATGTTTCAGTACTCCCTTCAGGCCAGGATCTGTGAGCTTAGGTCTCACTTCAGGTCCTGATGGAAAGGCCATTTCTGTAAAGGAACTCTGAGCTGCAGCAGCTCCTATGGGGAGCCCTGTATGAGGCAAGAGTTGCAGGGTATTCTTCAAAAATTTCTTATTTCAAATATTTAGGCTCCCAAACCACAGCATCTTAGTTTAAATACTATATTGAGGCAAGGCTCTGACTGAACCTGATTTATATAAATTATATATCACAGGAGGAAAAGACATTCAATATATAATCCTATTGAGCAGAAAATATTACAGACCTAGAGAGCTTCAAAGCATGTCAGACATACTTCAGTTGGTAAAACACTGACTGTTCTCCCACTGTTCATTTAAGAACAAGGATATGGTCTGTGCTCATCTCAGAAAGCAAAGCCAAACATTTAAACAGTTCGATTCACAATCACACTGTTCCCCTAAATAATTCATATCTAAGACCAGCTAAATATCTTTGTAAGCTATCTTTTAACAGAATGAATCCTAGCAAAGGAAAATTACCCTCTGGAATACAGAAAACCATCAGTGAGTTACTGTACATAGTACATGCATAACATCAGAAGACAGACACCATAAAAACAACAGGTTTCACTTTCACCTGTGAACAGGTAGAATACAGTATTATTTTCTGATAAAAACACCACAAACATTACATATCACTTAGGAAAACTGTGCACAGAATACTTCAGCACACAGAAACTTAATTTCAATTATCTTGTAGCTATTGCTGACAAATATTGCCTTTAAAAAAACTCCAGCTGCATGTGATAATATACAACTGAAAGTGTAAGCAACACACACATGTGGGCTTTGTTACCCTCCCACGCACTTCCTTTTTAGCAGACATTGGCACTTCTCATCTACATCCTGAGGACAACATTCCTCCAGCCATTCCAGTCAGGTGAAAAGGAAAGCCACTAACCCAAATGGCTGCTATCTCCCCATTAACACAAGGTAAGCATTTACCTAGCTTTTCCCCATTTTGAGACCAGACTTTAGGGCTTCTTAGAATCCAGTTTGGTAGAATACCAGACTAAAAAAATCAAAACAAGTCACTGAAGACTATGCCAAATGAGAAATGATCAGAGCCCACACAGACAATTCTTTAAATTACAAAATAAACCTGTTTTTTTTTTCCCCCCCACTTTACTAATGTTTGAGGAAAAATAATTCCCTTATTTTGAGATCTGAATTAATGAAGTCTGATTTTTTCCCATGAAATCTTAAAATGCAATTTCTTCAAAATTAATACAGGGCTTAAAGAGTAAATAAAAAAGGCTCCTACTTTTTCCTATTAGATTTCCCATGACCACAGGCATGGTGTTGTAAAGTTTTTAATTAAAACAGTAACCACCAGTTGATTGTTCTTTCAGTGTCATTTAAAGGGAATTATTTCAATCTCAGTACTGGACAAATTTTCCAAGGTAATGGATTCATTATTTCTGTGTACTTTGAGAACTGATGGAAGAATATCCAATGTTCTATCGCGCTGTCACCATCCAAAGTCCCAGTGCAACATTGGCAGCCAAAAGTGCACTACCAGC
This sequence comes from Polioptila caerulea, assembly GCA_013397295.1. Classification (NCBI taxonomy): domain Eukaryota; kingdom Metazoa; phylum Chordata; class Aves; order Passeriformes; family Certhiidae; genus Polioptila; species Polioptila caerulea. The sequence continues at coordinate 163,591 of VYXF01002215.1, forward strand.
AAGCAAAATCAAGAAGCCAACAAGCTCTCTGTTTTGTTTTTCTACAATTAGGGAGCTCAGTGTGGCTTCCAGGAAGGAATTTAATATCCACTGACCATCCAAAGCAAAGCAGGGTACAGCATTGATAACTGCCAGTGCTCCTGATAGTGAAATGAGGTACCTGGTTAAATGCAGTTAAGGTCCATTAGGAGTGTCTGAGAAAATGTTAAAAAATTTTTTTAAAACCCATAAAAAAAGTATTTTATTTCTAGTATGCAGAGAGAGACATACAAAGGATATTTTTCTAGCTGCTTTTCAGTTTCACAGAAATTCTATGAGTAAAATTAGTTTTACGCCATAAAATACCCGCTCAGAGAATTGCCTTTATAGATTTTTATTTTTTAAGAGCTAAGTTTGGATACCTAAACCTGCACTCTTCAAAACCCGAGTGAAAACAGGAAACAGAAAAACCACCATCTTCTGTGCTGGCTTTGTATGGTTTTGGAGGGAGGTTATAGCACCATGCCTGAAGTAAGAAGGTATTCTAGACCCAAGTATGAAATCATGATTAGGAATATTTTCCAAAACACTCCCTAGTAAATGACTAGAATATAATCAGAAATCTGACCTATCTCTCCTACTTACCTGTTAGCCAGAAAAGCAGAGTGGATTTCTGTACATGTGTGTGCATGTGAGAATGAGGCACAGGCAGGTAATTTTTACTGCTGGTTAAAGGCTTGCTAACTGCAGTTCCCACCTCCATCAGCTGCAGCAGCCTGAACCTTGATGTGTTCCCAGAAAATGGGAGCTTATGTGGTACCTTTACTCTGGTTCTATGGACTTGTTATTAAACTGAACTACACAGTTTGGTCATTCTATGGCCACACATTAACATTTCAGTTTCTAAGGCTAAAGGTTCCTAGATTAGCCACATTCAAGTCTACTAATCTATATGTATGTGTGTATACATATAATCTTGTTCATCAATAAGCAAGAGTTAACTAACTATCGTGGTTTTTTAACAGCTACTTTCTTTTCTTTTGAAGAAAAAAATTAAAAATCCAACCATGTTCTGTTTTTTCGTTCAGTATAATGACACAAAAACAATAAAACTCTGACATTGCAAAGCTAACAGGAACATCTCATTTTTCCTGACTTAAATTCAGGCTTACTTTGACTTTCTTGTCACATCTGTTAAGGCTCACCCTCAAGAGTTAAAAAAGCACAGACCAAAAATATGCTCTTAAGCACAAGAAAGTGAGAGATTTCATTTTTAGCTTGGCACATGGACAATAATCAATGCAGAGATGGGATAAAGATGTCAAATCTCTACAGAAATATTTCAGAGCATCCTGAATGACGAAAACTGAAATTTTGCTAGGTCACTAAATTCTGAACAGTTCCGTTCTTACCTTAAAAGAACAAACACACTTCAAAGGATACTTGCAAAATGTCTCTATCACCACAGGCAGATCAATACTTAGGAAGTTTTGTCGTGGTACAAAACTGCTGAGACTTACTGAAATGAAAATACACACACAAGCAAGAAAAGTCATTCCAGGGTTATAACATTTTGAATTTTAGATTATAACTTTGCAGAAAAGTCACATGTGAAATGATCCTCTTCCAGGAAAAATAATCTCAATAAGGGTTTGATTGTGTTTTTTTGTTTTTACAAGAGTGCAGCTATTATATTTTTCTTAAATGTGGCCACTATCAAAGTCACTACACAAAGCACAATTAGCATTTCAGTAAAACTAGATCTAAAATACATATTTTCAGAGGCATCTTTAGTCATAAAGACCCCACTTAATGATTCCAGTACTTTGCAAAGAAAAGAGATTATAGTTACCAGACTTTTTCAACACATGCAGTCCACATGCATACTGTGGGTGCATACATGTATTTTTTCTGAAGGTCAGAAAAATTTTCTCTGCAGAAGATCCCCCTAACCTGAGGCTAAGCTCATGGTGTACAGAAGGGGGGAGATGGGGAGCAGAATTCCAGAGTCCCTCTGAGAAAGCAAAGGCTACAAGGGGATGCACAGCTGCATCACACAACACCAGTTAGCCTGTACATAAGCACCTTCTCTTCTGTGTTCAGATGATAAGTGACCTCAGGATATAACTTGGTGCAACTCAAAAACCTGGGAGGTGGGACTTGGCATCCTTAAAAATAGTGACTGGAAAATTGCAGTGTCAAGGACCACATGATCTTAAACACTTTATTACTGTACACACTGTTCTTTGAAGGTGCACATGAACCTTCAGTATGTCAAATGTTTTTGAAAGATTCTTCAAGGCAAGAGCAGTAGTTTGAGACCTGCCAGAAGGCACTTTGTTAGTACAGGAACGTTCCATCCGGAACATTCTGCATCTGGAACATTCTGCTGGGTCTGCCAGCACCAGGGACTGTTTGAGAGCCATTCTGTGCCAGCTGCAAGAAAGATGCCTTTCCTGCTAAAAGGAAGGCATAGCAGGGTCCTATCCCAAGAAGGAAGAGGTTAGGGCAAATTAATGCAGAATTAGAAAACCACCTTGAGAACAAACTTGCACAGTACCACCAATACTCCATCTTTAAAGAACAACTTTAGATGTGAGTTGCCAGCCACAATGGCCTGAATTTTCCCTACCTTTGTGGAGAATAGTTATAGACTATAATAAGAAACATAAATTTCCACAGAGATATTGGAAGGCAAGGGTCCAAATCCCACTCAATACAAACAACCCTTGAGAAAGGAACAGTTTAACTCACCCTTGGAGAAATTTTAACCATAGGCTAAGAGAACACTGGGAAGATAACATACCAAAAGTGCTGTTAAGTATATATTACTTAAGAGTGACATCAGATTTCTTCAGGTTCAATAAAGAATTCAAGGACACAGCAACAAAGGTGAGGGAAAGTAGTTCTAAAGTCACATAAGGCAGAGAACTGGTCCATTCAGTCACATAAAGACATTTTCTTCTGTTAATAGATCCCCTTCTGTTAAGTCCAACCAGCAAACACATCATGGGTTGGAAAGATATGGAAAGCAAGGAGAACCAAAAAAAGAATGGATTTGTTGTGGCAACAAGCAGAGAGCTTTCCAGTATCAAAACTGCCAGTGGGCTTCAAAGTCATGTTTTTGCTTAAAGCTTAAAACTGACCTTTGATTTAGGGGAACTGAGAGAAAATAAATCTGTTGGACGACTGAGTGAAAAACACAACAGACAGAAATCCTGGATACCACCCAGCTCAGAAAGTCAGAGGTATCCACGTCAATCACAGACTCATAGAATGATCTAGGTAGGAAGGGACCTTAAATATCATGTTGTTCCAACCTCCCTGGCACAGGCAGGAACATCTTCTACTAGACCAGGCTCAAAATCCCATCCAGTCTTGCCTCAAACACTACTAGGGATGGGGCACTGACCATTTCTATGGGCAACATGTTTCAGCGCCTCATCATGTTTAGTGAAGAATTTCTTCATTGTATCTAATCTATTTCTAGAAGCAAGCCTGTAGCATAAGCCACTGATTATCAGAGATACAACTGGGAAGTTCTTTGAAACATTCTATGTGTTTGTCTAGCAGTTTTTAGTATCAAGGCATTACAGTAAAGAAATAGTTGAATACAAAAAAGCCCCAAAGATACCATATTTTTTCTTTATACATATTCTACACATAGAATTACTCAACTAAATGCAATATTTTATTAAAATACTCTTTCGGCCTTATTTCAAAAACTATGTTAGTTAACCAAGCAGACACAGACACAGCCCTCTGCAGCTTGATACAGGGGCTTGCCCAAGTGCAGGTGCAGGACCTTGTACTTGGTTGTATTGAACCTCATGAGGGTTTTTTCAAGCTTCAGGTCCCTCTGGATGGCTTCCCATCCTTCAGGTATGCCAACCACACCACTCAGCTTGGCGCTGCCTGCAAACTTGTAGAAGGTGTACCTGATCCTGCAGTGGGAAGGCTGTGCCCCAGCCCTTGGGTGGAGCTGCCCTATGGGATGTGCTCCCCTGCTTGCAAGGGCGGCTTCCCAGGAGCACCCTGAGTTTCATCCCCAGACAGGCCCACCCTGGCTGCCTGCTCATTCCAGGGCCATGAGGTCACACAGCCCCACGGTGCTCCAGCAGCTCTCCCTGAGCACCCTGAGTGCCATCCCAACACAGCCCTGCCCTGGCTGCACGGGGCCATGAGGTCACAGAGCCCCATGGCGCTGCACCGGCCATAAGAGCCAACTGCTCAGCCCCCGTCCCTGGACTGCAGCAGCAGCGTGGTGGAAGGGGGACCATGGCCCTGGTCCACTGTCATTTCCTCTCCCTCCTCATCCTCCTGGTGGTCCTGCATCCTGGGGCTGCTAACTTTGTTCCACAGAAATCACAAGAAGCAGGTAAGCTGCCAGCACTGGGCTAGTGGGGTCTTCTCACCAATGTTTTTTCCTCCAGTGCTTTAGTGAGGATTTCCTCTGTGTGAGCGCTCTCCTGTTAAGAGAGTCCCCAGAGTCCATCTCTCCTCCAGAGGTGTTGCACATTGTGTTTGAAGAGTGCTAAGCTGCCAGCTCAGAAGATCCCAGGGCCTCCTCTGCAGTTCTGGCAATCCACTGACATTTGGCTCCCACGTTGTTATCTGACCCCCATCCAGTGTTTCTGTACACAAAAGCAGAAGATCGCAACACGCAATGGAAACATTGCTCTGTGCTTGTTTCTAGCTGACTCTCTGGCAGATTCTCTGGCAGCTTGGAAGAAAGATGGTTTGGAGCTCTTGGGTGAGCCTGAAGCACGTAAGCTCTCAATGTCCCTTCCTTTGAAAGAAAAACTATCACTAATGTATCAATAGCTTATTAATCAGCATTTTTCTTCCAGATGTCGAGGCTGATGGCTTGCGGAAATCTCCAGTCATCAAGCACACACACAATCCTACAGGTAAGTTAGTAGGAGGAGGGTACATTTAATCCTCCTTCCATGTGAAATTCAAGTTGCTCATTCTAGCCTCTGGCATGGCCAGGTAATTGCTGTCCTGTGGTCAGCACAGGATGGCTGTGAGCAGTGGGCTCTTTCCCCAGTGCCTACTCTTGCATGTCACATCAGCAACCAAGCTGAAAGCATGTTAGGGTCAAGATATCTGGATCCCATTCCAGAGACAATGAAAAACAGGACTTTTGCACAAACATAGCCCCCCTGCAGCTTGATCCCAGAGCTTGCCCTGAGTACCTAGACCACCAAAGCACAAAAGTAGCCCCAAGCAGGATCCCTCTCATGAGCTTAGGTCCACATTAGTGTTCTGACTTGCATATTGAGAAAGGAAGCTAGAGGGAATCTCCCCATCCTTCTGCATCCTCTATGCCTGAGCCATGCTGAGGCTTTACCTGTCTCTATTTGTTGCCAGTGCTGCCTAAGTCTGGAGAAAAACAGAATAAGAAAGCTGGTGGATCTCCTCAAGCAAACCCAAAGCACTCAGGTACTGAGCAGTCCTGCTGGGGTCCCTTATGGGGAGACCCATCCTGAAACCTGGGAGTGGCTGCAAGGGGTGCCCGTGCTGGAGAAAAGGCAGGCAGGGAGAGCAAGGCTCAAGTGTCTCCTGTGAGGGCCTGACTCCTTTCCCTTGGGGTGTGGGAGCTGGCCCAGAGAGGGAGAGTTGCAGGTGGAACTTCCTGATGGGTTTTGTCAAAGCAGTGACTGGCCAAGCAGCAATGCTCCCCACTATGCTCTCCTCCTGATCATTTGAGCTCTGCTCAGAGGAACAACCTGTCCTCAAAGGGTGGGAGTGTGCCTCCAGGACCAGCACTGGAGGGAAGAGAGAACATTCTGGTGATACCAAACATGCTGCAGGGTCACCAGTGGTAAATTGTCAGATGACAGGCTAACATTTTGAATTGCTCTGCAGAAATGGCTGGAGAAAAGACCAAACAAGCTCCTAATGCCCAAGAGCATGTCGAAAGAATTTTCTGTCATGGAAAAGGCTGCATGATAGGCATAGTGATAGTCTTGGTTACCGTGCCAGCTGGGGTACTGGTGTGCTTCCTTGCAATCTGCTGGTGGTGTGAGAGGAAACGGTGAGTAATCAATCCCCCAGAGCTTCCTTCAAAGGCAGCTCACAAAGCATTTTTAGTCAGGCTGCTGTGCAGCAGCAAGTTAGCGGTTGAAAAACTCTGCTGAGGCTTCTGCAGCTGTCAGTAGCTTTAACTCACCACTTATTTTCTGGGTCTTCTCTTGGGGAGCCTACTTGGACTGGAGCCAGTGTTTGCTCAAACTGAGCCTGCCTGGACAAGAGTAGCTTGCATGAGCGACAGGCAGAGGCAAAACAAAGTCAGGATGAAAATGAGTGGAGGGTGGTATTGCTCTAGAAAGCAAGAGGTGCATTGGCACCCACTGCTGACCAGTGAACCAGCCTGGAGGAGTTCCCCTGCTTGGCAGGGCCTCTGCCAAGGTGCAACAGCAGCTCCACTCACAGTGGTGAGCCCTGCCAGCTCTGGGCCCTGCTGTGCAGGAGTCCCTTTGTCTCACCTGCAGCTTAGCCACCTCCTCTCTCCACAGGCGTCTCTCTGGAGACCAGCAGGAACGCATGGGCCTGATCACACACTCAGACAGCCAGACCAGTTCACCTGAACCTTTCCTGTCACAGCAGTAGCTCGAAGGAACTCACACATCTGATCCCTGAGCTGTCCCTCTTCCCCTGCCCCTCCTTGGTTGCCCTTCATCAGCTATGGGAACTGCCCAGCCCCAGCCACAACAGAAACAGCCCCCTCCACATCCAAACCTGCTGGCCCAGCCCTCCAGAGCTGAAGACAGGCCTGCCAGGGTAGGGGCTGGGCTGACAGAAACAAAACCAACAGCTTCAGGGATTGGCTTTTTGTCTGAATAAAAGTGACAGCCTTCACACAAGCATTTGCATAGTATCAGAATATCCAGAGTTGGAAGGGACTCACAAGAATCATCAAGTCAAACTCCTGGCCCTGCACAGGACACCCTCAAGAGTCACACCATGTACCTGAGAGCATTGTCCAAATGCTGCTGGAACTCTGTCAAGCTTGGTGTCATGACCACTTCCCTGGAGGGCCTGTTCCACTGCCTGACCACCCTCTGGGTGAAGAACCTTTTCCTGGTATCTGACCTAAACCTCTCCTGGCACAGCTTCAGGCCATTTCCTGAGGTCCTGTTACTGGTCACCAGAGAGAAGAGATCAATGCCTGCCCCTCCACTTCCCCTTGTGAAGTTGTTGACCATTACAAGATCTCCTCCAGGTGGAGGAAGCCAAGTGACATCAGCTGCTCCTCAAATGGCTTCCTGTCTAGACCCTTCACCCTCTTCATAGCCCTCCTCTGGACACTCTCTAATGGCTTTGTATCTTTCTTATACTGTGGTGCCCAAAACTGCCCCCAGCACTCCAGGTGAGGACACCCCAGTGCAGAGCAGTGTGGGATAATCCCCTCCCTTGCCTGGCTGGCCATGTTGTCCCTGATGTCCCCCCAAGGCACAGCTGACCCTCCTGGCTGCCAGGGCACTGCTGGCTCATGTTCAACTTGACACTCACCAAGACACTCAGGTGTCTTTCTGTGGGGCTGCTCCCCAGCCTCGCATTACCCAGTCAAGTGATATCCAAAGTAAACAACTTGTCAAGTTGAAGGCTGGTATCAGAACATCTGATCAAAACTCCTGTTCATGGGCCAAAATAGCAAAATGGATGAGGCAGCCAGTGTATTCAAAGGTTTCAAAAGACACACACTGCAAAACACTGTAGTTTCAAACACCTAATGGCCACTACCAAGTCACCATACTGAACCTGAAATTACGCCTACATTGAGAATGGATCATTGATCTTCTTCCCTCTTTGTTACAATAAACTCTTGTCACTGACAGCCACTAGACATGGATCTAAACTCCAAATCTTGCTGCTGAAGCAAGCTCCAAACACAGAGACACTCTTCAGGAAGTTTGCTGGACTGAGCTCTAGAGACTGTAATATGAAGCAATGAATTTTGTTGTTGTAATGGATCAAATCTAATGGCAGTAGGTGAATCTGTCCTCTGAAGAATAACAAAAGAATTACAGAAATTATCCTCTACAGGCTTGTCTTCAAAGACACGGCTGGGAAGAGGTGAACAGCAATGAGCCTGGGTTAAGAGAAAACAGTCATTGTTTTCCCACTCTAATGAAATAATTCTTTGACAGGGAAATAACATTTCTTTTGTTGGCTAATGCTAGATGGTGTTGGCAAATATTGAGAAGAATTCACAACAGACACAATTTTAATTGGAAGTGACTTGGAGACTAGGTTGACCAAAGAGCTTTTCAAAACTTCTCTGTGGAGGAAAGAGTGCATGCATGTCATGGAGGAGACAGACAGAGATGAGATATTTCTGTGTGGCCTCCAGAAGAACTGTATGTGTAATCCTTTAAACCTGGGTTAAAAACAATGAAGGACCATCCTCAGTTATAAGGGTAAACAAGCATGGAAATACTGAGACAACAGGCTGTACCAGAAAGATCTTCACCACAGATTAAGGCTGTTGTTGCTCATAAACAACATACCCAAAGCCAGGAAGTGCAATTTTTTTTTTTCGAAGACTCAGAACAGAAGTGAAACTATTCAAGCTTGAGGAAATGATCTCCTAGGTAAGTTCCATCTTCTTTTAATGAAGAAAATGTTACTGGTTTTGGTCTGTGATGGGCAAGAGCAACATTCAGGGATATGATGTTTCCTCAAGTAGTGTGAGTTCCTAATACAAATCTTAGTCACCAGATTCTTCCCAAACAAGGGCCAGAGAAGGAAGGAAAAATGTTGCACTATTAGAAATGACATGAGAGAATAAAACCCCTCATACATAATAAAGAAGAAACACTACAAATTTGCATGGTAACACTGACAGGGCCCTCCAATTCAACCTTACATATCAACTGTCCAACAGAGGAAGGGACTCTAGAACATAACTGGCCTACAATAAGAAGTGTTTAAAATACTTAATACCATGTATATTGAACCAACAGTACGAATTTATATTGGATAATATTAGATACTTTTAACAGAAAGAATGCTAATTAAAAGCATTACTCAATGTATCTGTCCCAAACAATATGCACTTCTAATCATCCTTCTGTTTTAGTTTTGGCCAAATCTCTATCACTAAGTTAATTTAGGATTATAATTTTTTAAAGTTTTGCTATTTTTTACATACTGGAAAAAAGTGCTATATATAGCCTCCATATCAACAAAAAATATTTTTGCTAGGATATTTAAATTTGAGGCAAGAGAAAGATTTAATAGAAATAAACTGTAGAGATTATTTCTTCTAAGTAGCTAATATGGATATACTTTTTTTAAAAACATGTCATCTGGAAGTTATCTTAAAATGAAAATATAAAATAGTTACTGCTTCTGCATAAATCAGGACTACCATGACAACAATACAAACCAAAACAGAAAATAATTCATGCATAATTTTAAAATGTTATTCAAACATTGCTTTAGTGACATTTCTAGAGAAAGTATAGTTATAGTACACACCAGTACTACAACTCCCATATTATGTTGTGTTTTAAATGTAGCACCACTCTAATAAGTAATGTTTCCTGCAGGCAGAAAGATCACACTAAATAATAAGGCATTTCACTAAAATATATTCCTATTTCAAAGCTTAAACAGTAGAGGAAGAAATTATTTTCCCTTTTTTTAACTGTAAAAAACAGTTACCACATTCTGATCAGTCACATTTGGGGAGGAAAAAACCACACACCAAACCTGCTGGCCCCAGCCAATCCTGTACAGTGCCATGCTAAGTCTGAAATACTTAGAAGTTGTTTCATTGGAATGCATGAAACTCTTCAATGGTAGAGCAGACTGCCTGCTATGCAAGCCAGGATCCTATCATTTTAGGTCTAGTGTTTTTCCAAAGGGAACATAAGAGCATGGATTGCATTTGCAGCAAAGTTGGTAATAAAATCAAACTTCTAGCTTTCCAATTAATACATTCAGTGCACAATTCCAAGGGTAAATCACTTTAAAATTCTACTCTTACATGTGTATGCAAACAGTATTTTCACAAAGTAACTTCTTAAAGAAGAACCACCTCTTGAAATGCAATAATATTTTTTTCTGACTTCTGAAAGACTGGGACATTCAATTCTTCTGCAGAATGACCACACTGGGAAACACCAACCAAAGCTCCATTGCTCCAATGTATTGAAAAGAGAACATCATCAATTGTTCTTCAGTACCAATAGTTTGTATTGTTAAAGACCAAGAAAAGGAATTCTGCATAATTATAAAACTCTTTTCTTAAAATATGTAGCTGCGTTTGAAATAAATATCATCAGATATAGTAGTGTGTGTTGGTAACACAAAAGTGAACAATGTTTCCCTCTTAAATGGCATGAGGCCAGAAGTAACAAATGAAGACATCATATTTTGGGCTTAAATGAGAGTATATTGTAAAAAAGTTGAAATAAATAACTCCTCGCAGAGTATCAAATTACCAGTATGGAAAAATAAAGACTGATAGATGAACTAAAAATGCGGTATCCAAGAATGCGAATGGATTTACACCACCAGATTTCATCACTGTTTCTAAAGCTCTTTTGTACCTTATTCCAGTGCTTATTCAGAAAAGTACAATGCCTTCCTAAGGAGATATTTCCACAGTGTTTGAGGTAAAATCACCCTGAGAGTTTCAGCTGCCTATGAGGAACAGATACTTTCCTCACAGGAAGGGATAGTAATTTAACACTTTAAACTTCATAAAGCCCATCTGCAGCTAATTTTCACCATGTCACTCAAGCTATCAAGTAAGATGTTGATGAATTTGTTCATTCTTTCCATAATCACTTCAGGAGTAGAATTACTTTTTATTTATATAAGATGCCCAAAGGAGAGTCACAGTCAACTTCAAAGTAAGGAACTAAAATTTTATATGTTACTTAATTTAGGGTAGCCAAATGAAAAAATAAATCAGGAAAAAACTATGTTGTGATAACACTTGTGGCTCAGTAGTCATGGGAACCTGTCACAGATACTTGGATATTAGGTGTGATTTAAGCAGTCATGCTAACATTCCAGGCAAGGTGTTGGAGCAAGGTGCCCTAGAGATTTTACAATAGCATTTTGAGACATTTATGTGCTGGGAAAATGCAGGTACCTGGCTCCTACGACTAACCTGAGTAAGATCTGTTCTAGAAATAGCCCTTTCATACCTTTCTGAAAAAAACAACCATCTCATATCACATATGGTTTCTATTACTTTCATAACTCATTGCACTGTAAACATTTCATTTTAGGCCTGAGTAGTCCATGTCTCTCCACTGGCTGTAACAAGACATGGATTCTGATTTAAACAAATTAACTCAGAAGCACTCCAAGACCTTGTTTAAGCAGGCAGGCAAAGGAAACCATATTGGAGATTGTTTTTGCTAAACTTTCAATAAATAGTACCAACCTGTGTACTGAAGATGCATGGGGTGTCCTACATAGAGCATGTCAATATGGGGTGGATGCTTTACCCTGATTAGCCTTGTTTGGTTCTCCAAAGAAGGAGTCACACAAAAGCTTGGAACAAAGTCCTTATGGCAGTCCATGTTGGTTCGACAAACTTTGCTGGCTTCAATAACTTTTCGTGCTGGCAGACAGGCATACTGAAAAGGGCATTTAAAATCATTATGGAAGGCAAAGATATTTTCCAGCAGATCAAAATAAAAGGAACAAAATATTCTTTTTTAAGCAAAAAAATGCCTCACTGATATAAGCCCATGAAGAGCTAAAATCTGATTTTTTCCCTAGTTTTTTGTTGTCAAATCCTGACGAATCTCTACCAATCTGTCATTCCATATTTTGCAGTGTGGAAGAGAGGCTATGTACATATACCAAAATAAAAAGAAACTATTTCTAGAAAAAGTACACACAGGCACAACAAAAAATCATGGCCTCTAAACAAAGGTCAGTGATTTCTAATGGACAGAGCCTATATCAACAACCTAGTGACTTATTTGTTCAAGCTGAAGTTTCAGCAAATAAATCAACAAACCTACCAGGTGTGGTAGCTAAGAAACCCTCTTCAGCTAAGATGAACACAGGGCTCAATGCACTGCTGTGCCCCAACCCCTGCCTATAACACTCTTTCACTCTTTCAAGTCTGACAGACCTGATATTTCTTGCTCCCCACAGGCCAAAGACAGTACAGCAGAAGGGAACAGGAAATTAGATTTCCCCTTCATGTCTCTCGTAAAATCTCAGTGACACTTCTTTTGTTCTAAAACTAGAAGTAAGGAATCCTAATCTACTGTTTGCCTTAGGAGGAAAAACAAAAGTAATTTCTACCTTCTCAGCCTGATCACTGCACTCCCTATAAATACTTAAGTGTCAGACCCTCACCATTAACCTTGACACAAATTCCTTCCAATGAGGGAGAGGATACACTTTCAAAAACTGCTCCATAGCACTGCAAAGACCCTTTTAAAAAACTGTTCAAAAACTCACAGCCAGTCTAAGGACACTTGAAAGTCACAAGGTCTCAAGCTTCCAGATGCTTTTATTTCTTCCCTGTTCATAAGAAGCAGCTACAAGCTTAAGAATGCCCAGGCTCAATGGGATAGTGATTTACCAAATCTTGCTGCCATTGACATATTTCAAATGAATTTCTGGAATATGTTCAACTCTTAGTGGTTAAATACCACAGAAACACCCTGGAGTGGGAAGTTTACCACTGCAGAAACTTAGCAGATTTGTAGAACAAATTAGTAGAGCAGATTTAATTTCTTCAGGTATTTATCACTAGAGTCAGAATAACAAATTGGTATGTGTAGAAAAGTTTACACAGTTTATTCTTGTGCTCTTTTGCTTGTAAAGAACCAACAGAAATATTCCATCACTATCAGTATGGAATATTTTAACCAACATTGATGTGTTTTCATAGAATCACAGAATGGCTTGGGTTGGAAGGGACTTTAAGGATACTTCATTTCAACCCCAGTCATGGACAGGGACACCTTTCCCTAGCCCAGGTTGCTCAGAGCCCCATCCAGTCGGGCCTTGAACACTTCCAGGGATGGGGCATCCAGAGCTTCTCTGGGCAACCTGTGCCAGTGCCTCACCACCCTCACAGTAAAGAGTTTATTCCTAATGTTGAATTTTAACCTGCCCTCTTTCAGTTGAAAGCCATTCCCCCTTGTCCTATCACTACATGCTCCTGTGAAAAGTCTCTCTCCAGCTTTCTTGTAGTACCTTTAGGCACAGGAATGCTGCTAAACCCTTTTATAACAGAGTAAATCAAAATCCTACTGAGAAAGTTGTTTCTACGTGACAAGAAAATGGTGAAAAAATATTACAGTATGGGCCCTTATTTTGAGAAACGGGGTAATCTCTAGGACCTTCTCCTGCATGTTTTTATTTAAATTTAGGGAGCAGCACTGCTGGCTTCAGATAAAATAACTGAACAGACAGTGCAGGGTTTTGTTTTCCCTGTAGTGCTCAATACTTTTAAAGACTGAAACACCAAAATAAGCGATTTCGCCTTCTTCTCAGAAGTTGTTTTTTCTCACCAGTATTGTGAATCCAGAATACTGAAAATGACTAAGGTCTTTCTGCCTAAAGGAATAAGGTGTCTAGGATTTTTTATGATTCTTCCAGAGACTCTCTGTTTGATAATGGGAAAAATCATAACTAATATTTTGTGTAATTGGGAGAATAGTATACAAGCGCATCTTTATTACAAACTTAAACACTAGAGCATGCTGCATAGATATCGGTAAATATTACTAATTTAATATAAAAAAAGTTAGATTTACCAAAGAGAATTAGCAGTTTAAGTAACTTACCAGATGGCTGTCCAGCTTATTGCTGTATGAAAAGCAAATGTCTGTGAGGCTGTTGTTACTACAACATTCAACTGTGCCATCCAGTCTTCTGTAAACTAAAGAACACAGGCGTAGAGCGAATAATCGATATTATTTGCTGAAAAAAGTTAGTCTCTGAATGAAGTAAAACAATCATCCTGTAGCCTTCAAGAATTACAGTAATTCACACAGCCTAGCTGAGGCTCAGTCACAATGACAAATAAAGCTTCATCACCAATGTGTGAATGTCCCATGATTTCAGTCACATCACATACTGATTTTTTCACCTTAATAAACCTCCTTGAGATACTGGGAATCTACCACTGCAATGTTTTTAGCATTACAAGTTGCAAAACACTTTTATATCCATTGTCTCTAACTTGCACCAATATTTGGCAAAGAAATTTGTTAGCTACTACTGTACTGATTTCACTGGCTGGCTATGGAAATGGCCAAGACTCAAAATACGCTTTTTAAATCACAAAAGCCTTCCAGGCCTTGAAGGCTGCAGCAGTGAATAAATGATGTTTTAAACCATGGTTTAACTAGGCTGCTAAAACACCTTTGTACATATGCTTTTTAAATGAATTAAGCCCAACTTATTGCCCAACAACAGCTGAAACACACACAGGTGCAGAAGAATGGTCACAGTAAGGATCTATCACAGCAACTGCACTCCCCTCCTCAGGCAGATCCATTCTGTGATACTGGTGCTGATTTATCACTGCACAACCTGCAATCCACTGACATGGAGCTTCATGCCTGGGGCTTACAGGTGCAGGCACTGTACCATACTAACCTTTTTTCAAGTACCCTGAGGCTAAGAAACCACATATATTTTTGAATAGCAAATGACCATGAAATTAGTTTCCTTATAAACTTCACTGAAAACACTTTTTTTTTTTTTATTTCAAGAAGATCCTTAGGGTATTGTTTTTTCTCTGGCTTCAATACTCAGATAGTTCACTCTCCATTCGTTTTATGATCAACTAGATGGGGTCCATTTGCTACATACATTTTTATCAATACTCTGTATTTATGTCAAGTTGTGAACTGTCAAGATTTTGACAAATGACAGCTGCTGGAGACCAAACAGAGTTCATTTAATTTCAGAGGAATATTTCTCACTGCTGGAGGCTTATGACTCCAAAAATGCAGACAGACTGGTCTGATTAGAAGGCAGCAGTGGGGACAATGGGCTGCTAACACAATACAGCAACCAGGCTTGGAAGCAACATTGAGTCTCCAGCATTAAGCTAGTATTTCAATCTAAATAGGACTGGTTCATCTGCAGAATATGCAGTTTTATTACCCATGACTCCAAAATTGCACTTCACAGAAGAGCAGAGTCTGAAGATATATATATACCTACAACATCAGAGAATTGGTTCTTGCCATCCCTGCCCAGCTGAAAGCACAGGCCAAAGTTGCACTCCTCTTCAGAGGCATAATCCAAACTGTCAGCCCTCCAAAAGCAGGTTCTTACCCATACTCCACTAGTTTCCAGTTAAAATATTTATCTCAGTACCAGCTACAAGATCACTTTCTTTACAAACTAAAAAAAAAAATAAAAATTACTTTTTCAACCTCACTAAAGTACTATAGTGCATCAAAACCATGGACAGTTGAGTTGCCTGACCTCCTGTTTATTTCCAGGATGATGGAAAAATTCAGTGACAATTTTAAAACTCTGAATAGCATCCTATAGGCTTTGCCCAGCAGCAGCCCCTAACCTCTGGAATTCAGTTTCCATGAATGCTTGCACAAAATAAACTTTAGAGAGCTTCAGGGCATGTCACAAGATGCTCAGCCAATTTAACTTGACTGTTCTTTTTTGTTCTACTCAATTTTTGTTTATTGTTCTAGTTTAGTTCAGCTCTCTTTTTTTTTTGGTTTCCTGGGGGTAAGCCCTTACAGCAACAAGCTCTCTAATGTATAAAAGGAAACAGAAGGAAGTAGACTGGTTTCCAGAAGCAGTATGTGTAACCCAGACAAAATTGAGTTTCTGGGCAATGGCATAAAACCCTATACAGAGACATATCTAAAGAAGAGACCATAATAAAGCACATAATTGGGTTAAATCATACAATTTGCAATGTCATGCTGATCAAAGCTGTGAGGTAACATGAAATTTACATCTGCAAAAGATCACTGAGTTGGTCATTTTACAGAACTTAAAAGAGAGGAGGTAATCATACTACTGCTAAGAACCAAGTTCTGCAATATCCTGAAAAAGTAAATTTTATTATTCAGATCATACAGGCTATTTGCACAGGATGACTGAAGGAGAAATTCCTATATCTAGCCCTTCCACACTTTCAGATTTCACAAAACAGCATGGCACATTGGTAATTGCTTAAGACAGGACAGCAGATTTGACTTAAAAGAAATCTGACCCCAACAACAAATTCTAAATTCAAAATAGTCTTTGAGAGATGATAAAATGAAAATCTAAATTAATTAACATACAAAATAATGAGGAGAGCACCTCAAGTCGTACCTCTGGCTGGAAAGCTTAATTGCTGGAGGGTGGCTGCACTTACACAGTAGCCGACCTGTGACTTCTCTGAAATGTCTCCCAGACAGGAATTCCAGTCTTCCACATTATAAACTGGGCAGTCTTGTAGGTTAGTGACAAGATCTCCCACAAAAAGACCTCTTGGTCCATTGGCAGGAGAATCCTGCGAAGAACAGTGAAGTCAGTCATATTACTACAGTTACAACCACATGGATTAGTTTACAGTTCTACTGAATACTATGAAATCTTTAGGTTAAGACACTAAAAAATGGGGGGAAAGGGAGGGAAAGGGAAGTCTCCAGGTGTCCTGGAGACACCTTCAAATTTGAGTAATTGTTTTCATATAGGTCAAAATGGTAAAGAAACCCCACAACATATTAAGTTCAAGTAACTTAAATTAATATCCTGAACTTCTCAAGAAAGTAGGTGTACCTATACCTTCAAAAGTAATGAAGAATTATAAATGTCTCTCCTGAGTTTTATCAATCGACTTTTAGATCCAGGAAAGATTGGATGCTCTCAGCTCTGCTGTTCAACTGTGCTGTATTTGATTAAGTCAGAAAAAAATCATTCCTTTCCAGAATCCCAGAAGTCTATCTCTACTTTGCTTCCAGCTGACCAAACAAGGAAATCAGCTCAAAATAATCTTTAACATTAAAAACAGATAGCAGTAACTGAAGTGATAATGCAGTTTCCAGTAGATTTGCTTTGTGCCAACAGTGAAAAACAGTTAAAAACTCCCAGAAATAAATCTGCAAACTCATCTCAAATGTCTCAACAGTTTTAGAGTATGCTAGTTAGTCTATCATTATTCACACCATGTTCCTTTATTTACTAATACTAAGATAAACGAGACTGAAAGGAAAACTTTAGGCAAGAAGTTCAGTATATTAGATTCTGCAAAGGGCTGCACCAAGCAAATCTGATTGTGATAATAAGAGATACAAGTGTATTTCAGGTCACAAAGCCTGTAATATGGAAACAGCAAATATCCTTCTTACCTCTGCAACCTCAGTGACAAGTGCCCCAACACCCGTGTAATAGAAAGGGAAAAGAATGGCTGGCAGCAGAAACAACACCATGAAACTGGCAACACCAAGAACAAAATTATGCCATACTCCTAAAAAGAAGGCAAAAAAAAATCGAAATAAACACTAATAAAAAAAGCTGGTTTTTAAATGATCCTATAGCAGCATTCTAATTAACTTTCCTGAAATTATTACTGTAAGAATAAATGAAAAGTGAATTTGTGAACAGAGGCATAAAAGAAGAGTACATAGATTCAAACTTTTGCTTCTATGATGGCACTTTGTAAGGGAGTTTTAGAGAAACCTCTAAGCCCCTGGGAATTAGACTATCAAAAAAGACAGTAAGTCCATTTCTAAGGTGTCATTCTACCAGATTAAGATTTCATGTACCACTACTCTTCTAAGTATGAGAGGGCAGTATACCCAGAAGAAAAATTGGGCCTCTGAATCAATCATTAAAATACAGTTTCTATCAACAGAGTTGTCTTCAATCATAAATACAAAAAAAATAGTGCAATAAAATATATTATGTGTTACCTTCTATCACAATAAACTGTTGAATTTAAGAATCTCAATAAATGGGCTTATTTTTTAATAAATACTGTTTGTCCTAGAGAGCAAGATGTCTGAAATTTTCTTGCAATTCAGTATTTGTGATGGTAACCTACATTATTTCAATTAAAATTATTACATGTATATGTGCCAAACAAATTAAGAAAATTATTTGAAAACAAGGCTTCTTCGATAAGAAAATATGGACCTAAAACTCCATCAAGAAACTAAATTGTACAATCAGCATTTCCTGACATGTTTTGGGGAACATATTTGCAATTGCCATCTTTATAGTATGTGGCTCTCCATAGGAAGCAATGAGCCACTATCATAAGACACAGCTGGCACTCATCATGAAAGCTTTATGGCTTTCCACATTCAGCACTACACACATTTTCCATTTCATTTGTGTTCTTGGTCAAACAGTTTTGTATGAACAATGCAGGACAGCTTTGCAGTGCTGAAGAGTCTTTATTTCCTTCTTACCATGCTTCACCTTGTTTTGAGGGGTTTGATTTGATTCTATACTTACAGAGCAGTTACAGCACAGGAATTCAATTAAATACATTTAAAGATGTATTAAACCTATCTTTCTTGCAGTAACACAGAAATCATAGCATATGGCAGACTTATCTCCCTGTCTACCTCCACATCTCACCTTGCCTTCTTTAACGCTTCTAATGGTGCAGAAATGAGAGATATTTTTGGAGTTCTTGAAGTAATGGTTTATTGCTATTTCCACTGGTAGATGCTTCTTAAAGTAATTTCTCTCTATAGTTTTAATTGTATCTCATGGAAAGGCCCTCAGATAGAGGAAATGTTTTTGCAATCAGTTCTCCTTATCTCACATACACACATTTACTTGCAACAAATGCTGAAGTAGTGAGCAAATATTTTAACTTTATTGCTTTAACCTTTTTATCTTAAAAATATTTTTTCAGCTTAACAGCTTAACAAAAGACAAAAATGTAAAATGGAAACAAAATTCTTTTCAACAGTGTGACAGCTACACAGAGTAAACTGAAAAAACCTCCAACCTTTAAAATAAAAATGATAAAAAAGAGGTGATGAAACTGCTAGAGAGTGACAAGGAATACTTTCAAGCAGATAGGGTCTTCCTATCAAAATTGACACCATTTTGGAATACAGCAAAAAGTCTAAAACAGAGAGGTTTCAAACTCATGCCAGGTGATCCACAGAAAAATAAACATGTTCCAAATGAGAATACCTGTAGAGGCACACTGCTCAGTCTACCTTCAACTGCATTTTCCTAAAACAGCCTCATCCTTGGACATCTAATTCCCTACATTTAAAAAGGGACACTTTTCATAACCCTAAAACACTTTAAAATAATTTATTAACTATTAATTAATTAAAAAAAAGAAAATCAAAAACATTGAACTCCTGTTAAAGACAAGATGAAATGTATTAAAAATTATCTCAGAATGTAATACAAACATTTGAACTAATTACAAGAATGTGCTGCACAGAATCACTTTTCATTTATGTAGTAGGCATGGAATTATGCTGTAAGTATCACAAGTCTTACAAGAACACTCATTTCCTATTCTTGAACATATGATGCCATCTGCTGTACAAAAACCATATTTTTTAATCTCCAGACTATAGCTGGACTACAAAAAGAATATTTGGTATTGGCCTCTAGTCTAGCTTTGTTACTTAGCTGCTATACAAAAATCTGAGAACATGTCTCTCTAAATTCAAATTTCTGAACACCAGGAATAGGTTCATCCAACTGTTCTGAGAAATAAATTGTTTACTGAATATTGCATTTTATCATTATCAAACATCCTAGTTCTGAAACATATCTATCACAAACTGTAAAAAACTGCATTTATTTGTTATACCTAACTGAAAGCAAGCCATTCACACTGACCAGTCTAGCAACATCTTTGCTCCTGCCTTGAATTCTCCTATTTCAGGTTTCCCAAGAAACATGAAAAATTATTACAGGTGTTTGCTTTTCTTCAAAACATGCAAGCAGTTCTATTGCAGCTTAGAATTCTATTTTACTAGATAATGTCTCAGGAATCTATGCAAGCAAACCATTTTGAAATTCAGTATGTCTGTTCTTTCAGTTCTGTTTCCAGTAGATGGAAATGGAAACAGATTAATTTGAGAAACAAGGCTTCATAAAAGTTAGACTACTATAGTGAATGATTTTTGTTGATTCAGGTATTTGGAATAAAGATGTATTTACTTACCTAAAATTTGTAATTCTTTACTTGATTTATGAAAGCTTGAAAACATGCTTGCTAAAGGCTTCTGTATGTCCACCCTCTATATGATGTTTTAGATACAATATTCAAGAAACAACGTTAATAACTAAACATTACAACAGGCTGGCTGCTAGCCTGCAACAGAAAAACATCAGTTTCAAGAACTGAACCAAGACAATAACTTTTCTATCTCTATTTCAGTTCTTTGGGAGCCATCTTTGTCTCTAGAAATAATCATACAAGTGGTTCAGGCAGAGTGGCACAGTCTCAGTTTGACTTCTCACAGCAACCAGGCTCTTCCCAGTAGCCAGAGACTTCCAAAAACATCAATTCAAAAATGTCTGGAGGTTATCTGGAGCCATAAGCTACGATTCTTTTTGGATGTTTGTGTTTTAACCCTCATTTCCTCCTGATGGCAACATCAAAACACAGTGACCTGTATAATAAACCAACTCACAGGTCAGTGAAAATCACTCACAATACTGTTGAAAAATAGATTGCTCCTATTGCAGAAAAAGGTAGTGAATTGTTCAAGGATGTAGACCTGTGACAGGAAGTCCTGTTCTCATAGCACCATTCTGGCTGAGTACTCCCCAGCTTGTGCTCTAAGGTTTTGCTACTTAGGCCATAAAATGTGCAGAAACACCTCAAACAACAAACAAACAAAAAAGACAGAGGAACTTCTGCATGTACTGCAAGAGCTCTTTCTAATTAGAGGAAGATCAGAAAACACAGTTTTTCCCCAACCACACAACTGGAATTTCTTATGCACAACTATTCTGAATTGGATCTAGAATATAGTTATGTTTTCATGACAGGAAATTGGCACTCATTAAGATCCTAGAAACTGACCTCTCTAGCCCAGAAAGCAGCTCAGTAAGGACAGTAATGATGAAATGATTTTCTGAGATGCCATCACAGGTTCAGAACAGAAGGATCACCATTAGGTAAAGAGAAGCTTTGGTACTTACTCATTCTAAACCATAAATACTCAAAGATTCACAAATGATGCCTTAGAATCAGTAATGGTGCTAAGCAAAGATTTAATAAAAAAATACAAACTATTACCTGCACAAAATATCCTCAACTGCTGGACAGGAGATATCAGTTGCAAGTGAGTTGTGAAGAGGTCAACAAATGCTCCAGGATAGACAATGAAGATAAAAATCCCAAATCCATTAAATCGTACTTGTTCTCTTAAAAAGAAGGAAAGAAAAGTGAAGCAGTGTAACTGCAAACAAACAAACAAACAAAAAAACCTGAGAGATTCTACATAGTACACATTTTTTGACAACAAGAATGACTGAAATTTTAATTATAAAAGTAATCTATTTTTCATACTATCAGTAATTAAAAGATAATTAAGCTAAAGGATGTTTTCTGCAGCAGTTGCCACCTCTAAGCAGCATACATTTTAAAGTTTGGTAAAAAACCTAAAGGATAAGTTCAACTAATTTTCTGTCTCCTGGTAGCAGTAACACACAAAATACTTCTTAAAAACCTACCTAACTTTCATATTAAGATATATTTCAACATTTGGGGTAATTGTTCTTTTAAGTAAAAAACTGTCAGTTTCAAACTCATCTACGTAAAAGTATTTGCAAGAAGCAATTGCTTTCCTTTTTAAGAAACACTTCCACAGTTCTGGAATTTTTAATGTCTCTGTTTCTCCTCAATGGAACTTACATTGTAAACTAACAAAAATGAGGGAAATGTCATCTGATAAAATGAAAACAAGTCAAGAGGTTAAAAGGACAAATGCTAATGTCCTTCTAAACCTTAATACTCTAAGATTCTATTTAAATATATTAGTAGCTGACACTATTATATGAAAGAATGTTTTTTTTCCCCAAGGATTTTGCAATTACTTTTAAATGGAATTTTTTGGAGTAAATACATTAAGGTTTTTTGAAGCTAGAAATTGCATAAGGGACTTAAGAGAGGCATGGCAAAATCATGTTCCAAGACAAACCAGGCACAGATCAGCTAATCCCATATCTTTATTGGGACAATATACTGGGTCTAACCTTTTCCTTATTTACATATATCTATTTCATGTGTATATACACCAAAAGAAGACAAAGAATTACACAAAATTATTCACAATTAAGTCACACAGTAATACTGTGGAGTTAATTCATCCCATGCTACCAATTAATAATAGGCAGTTTAATGCCTATTCAGGATTTCATGGCTTGGGTAGAAGATACACAGGGAGGAAGAAAAAGACTTGTTTGGTACAAGCCTTGACTAAGCTAAGGTTCAAATATTTAAGCTCTTATAGTTCACAGCTAATGCTTTCTAGAACTGAAGTTGGCAAAAGTGTATTAGATTCCAGGAATCTAATAAGTGACTTGCCAGAATAATAAAATTTGCCCACAGCACAGCTCTTTAGTGAAGTTGAAACACTGAAGATTTACAGTAACAGCACTAGAGACCCAATCTGTGCTAGAAGGAAAATAAAAAAGTCAAGCAGAAAACAGCAGCAGCAATGTTGGCTGCCAATCAATGTACACTGGATCAATTAATTTCTCCTCTAGAAACAGATGGAAAAACAAATTTTTGGTGAAAATATAACCCAAAATTGAATATTCAAAGCCTTGGCTCTCGACCTTGAATAAGGATATCACACCACTAAGATACAAGAATTATTCTTCCTTTCTGCTGAAAAAGAGCTCTGTAGTAACTCCTAGCTTTCCTGGACTCTGCCAGGACTACAATACAATATGCAGTAGAAAGAAAATTTTGTTGCTTCTTCTTGTGATGGGATAAGCAAAAGGTTGATTCTCCATAGAAAACTGTGAATATTTGAGGGAAGAAGGCTGAAAGACAAGGAGAGCATATGAAACACAGAGGGTCTCAAACCACCCCTTTGATGAGTGAGAACCTTTGGGGTTACAAAAAAGGTAGTATATGGGTTAAAATGCAGTAATGACTCCCTACACTCAGGAAAATCAGAGAAACAACTTAGGGCTTTATGCTCAAAGAAGAGATAATGATGCTGCCCAGGAAAAATGTGGAGGACACCTGAACATCAGTCCCAGTAATCACTATTTAACCTTCTTCTGCTACAGTGGCATTTAACAGTAATGACTAACCTGTCGAATAATTTTTATGAAGTAATCATCACAGTTAAGGACATTAAAAATATAACCCTTGATCAAAACTGAGGTTAACATCACTGAGGTCAACAGGGGAAAAGCACACTTGACCAAGTTATTGCTTCAACCTGTTGATATCATATTTCACAAGCTATGTTTAAACAAATCAATTAAAAATCTATTTTAAAGTATCACTGTGCAATAGCACATGAGTTCTTTTCAAGTACCACAGGTGCAGAAATGAAATTGCTGTGTAAAAAACAGGGCCACTTAAAAAAGGTTTTAAACCTGATGCTATATTTGCAAAGCAAGAGTCCTGTCTCATGCTCTGTATAACAGACACTGTATTAAAATTCTGTACCTTAATTTGTACCTTAATTTGTACACCCTTCCAAACTTCAAATCTAAGGAAGTTATGAATTACAGACTAAACAGACTCTCTAGATAAAACAAAGCAGTGCTAACAACATTCACGGGTAAGTAACTGTGCTGGAATATTTGGCTTTGCTGTCAGAGTAGGAGAAAAGCAAAGAAGAAATTACCGAATAGCTGCCACCCCATGGCCGACTTCATGTATCACACCACTGATGAGGATTGCAGAGAAGAAATAGGTCAGCTGGCTGATGGGCAAATTGACACCAGGCACCTGTTGAGGTGGGCATGACAACAAAACAAAACACAGCAGGAAAACAAAGTACAAAGACAAATCATTCTGCTCCTAAATTTGCTGCTCTCACTCACTTCTTCAAACCCACAACAGAACAGGGGCTTTTCTCACACAGCATGATTAGTTTGCACCTGTTTTACCAACTTCTTCAGTGTATTTTAAAATATATTAAATATGTATTCTTTTGTTGAACGTTGAATAGCTCTCCAGGCACAAAAGCCCTCTCCCTGCCCTGTATGTTCCCCACAGCACTGACCAAACGTGTACTACTCTATATTAAGCTAGAGAAGTTTATAAAAATGTACACAGATTTCCATTCAAATGAACAGGCTTGGCACTTTGAGCATTAGTTTACAATTGCCTGCAGTCAGTCATATAGGTATATAAAAGATCCACCTTTCAAAAAAAAAAATTTTGTGTGGCACTTTAAGGAGTATGAACATGAAAAGCTCAAAAATGAGTTGACAGCTGAACAGTCAGTCTCTCCCTTCTCTTTTCCTTTACAAATCACAAGATTATCCCAGTTTACAGGGTCCAAAAAAAAAAAAGGTAATTTTCATCTATTCTCCAGGTTTTGGTAGTCTACACTCTACACATGGCAATTTAACCGTAAAAAACCCCCATCTTGAAATGAGTATACTACTTTAATTTACCTAAGACATAATAGGTAGGCCCCTCACATTCTTCCTGCTGCTGTGGATTCCCACCACTCCCAGGTCCTTCACTGTGCTTGTCATGAGGCACCAACTGCTTCCAGACAGGCTTCAAAGTGGTCACGAGTCAAAGCATGGGGAACCCTCTCCTCCCTCCTCCTGACAGACCTTCCTCCTGCTCAGTTCCACCCTTCAGCTGCTGGGCTGCAGTGGGATGGTAAGGCCACTTCTGCTGCTTGCTCTGGGCCACTTCTCCTGTCAGATCTACAGCTTTTTCTACTCAAGGCAAGCTGCACTCCAAGGTGCTCACTAGCAACTGAGGTGAACACCTCATGAATTGCAATCCAGCCTCACAAAAGAGATGCTGTGGGCAAAAACTCCCAGCCAGTCTACAGAACTCTATAAAAACCAGCATTGTGGAAAACAAAAGGCTGCACAACCAGCTAGGTAGGTTGGATTCCACCTTTGTTCAGTACTGCACGTTCTTCACTTACATGCACTTACTTACCCATGCAGCACAACTCTCCAAGAGGTTGTTGAGACAATGTAGCTAAAATAAATCCTTCAAAAGGATTCATTAATGGTAATCACCTCACAAATCCTGTCCAGAGTGTGATGGTGACCAAGGAATTCACCTTAACTGGCTCAGCAGTGGTACCTCACAGTGTGAAAGACAGCCACAGTTCATTTCTTAAACATCACTGCTTGCATTACAGAATCAGCTGGTGGCACTAATGCATCACTTCAGTGGTGTTGCCTCTGCAGTGGGAGGACAGATGGCAACAGCAAGAGTTGCCATCTCAATTCCACCACGACTACAGCCTGCTAGAACACAGCACCAGATGCTTTCAGACTTTACGTCAAAGAAGCTATTCTAAGGTTCACCTAAAACAGAAGCTACCTCTCATGAAGGGCTCTGAAACCAATAGCAGTATTTTATTAAAAAGAATACTCTCTTGTATTATATGGCCTTCTGGAAATGCCTTTAGTAAAAGATCCTTTGCTTATAATTCTGCCTCTTTCCTACTTTTGTTAGTAGGCAACCAATACAAGAGAGGGCAGCTGAAGAGAAACAGCCCAGTTACCTAGAGACAGGTGTTTTAAATCAAGTACATGACTGAACAAAAGAGGAAGCAAACAAAAATCTTAATGAAATATAAGCAGAACTGTTCCTCCCTCTCTCCATACCCAGAGGCTAAAGACTAAACAGCTTTATGCCACAGGCTAAAATTAAGTTTACAAAGAAAAAGTGGGGTTTTATTATTTTCTTTTAAAAACTAGTTTGCTCTCTTCCAGGCAGTCAAATACAAGCAAATAATTTAAATAAGAAGGTTCTCCTAAGTAATTCTCCACCTCTTTACAACCACATAATTCTCTTTTTGGTGTCAATTTACACTAGCACATTCCTCTTAAAAAGAATACTGAAACTTGCTAAAGGCAGAATTATACAACCATAACCATTCAGATATGAAAGAATAAGGTAAGAAAGGAAGAGAACCACAACTCAGCTTAGGAGAAGTAACCTTACCCCACACATGACATTACTTTATCCCCATCTATTGAACAGTTTTCAGTGTCAGCCAGTCCTTGGTTTGAATGCAGTGATATTGCCACTAGGCAGTCACTGAGGAAACAAGACCACATTGAAATTGTGAACGTTACCCTATTTTTCTACTTTCATTGTTCCAGCTCACAACAGATTAATTTTAAAGGCTCATCTTTACTTTGGTTGTGTCTGTGTTATTTTCTCCAAATAGCAATATATTGTCAATGACCACTTTACTCTGGTGTCACAAAAGTGGATGGATCCATACAATGACATCAGAAAATTAGGATGTAAAGGAGGCTTTCCTTACTCCACAAAGGTTAGGACGGATCCTGTTGGAATGTAAATTACAAAATTTTCTGTCTCATGTTCAGCTTATGCCTTCCAGGATGCACAGATTGCCAACTCCTGTCTGCCCCTGGAGGTAATTCAGGAGCAGGCTCTGGACAGGGGACAGCAGTGGCATTGACAGCAGTTCTCCCTCAGGTCTCACTGCCTGTTTTTTCCAATATACTGCACTCTGGATATTCACTCTGCTTGAGGGAAACAGACCCAACCATCCAAAGGCACTGAGTTTATGGCACATGCTAAATCAGGCTTCCTGCACTCATGCCACTTGGTAAGTCTAGCTGCATACAGTCAGTTTAGTGCTTATAGGAAGGTCTATTGTGTCTGCAGACAATTCTCAACATCTGTTCACTTGAATAGCTGAGTACTCAAACAGAGTAACATGGCTGGGCACCTCTGCTCTAAGCCATGTAGCAGAAGGCAGAGAAATCCCATCAGACTTTCTGAATTTCTGGAAAATGACCATACATTTTGGCCAGATTGCACTCTTGGTATAAAAAAGGTGACTAGAATCCTTCCAGGTTAAAACTGTTGCAAGGCAATGTCAATTCTTCTATTACTGCCTTGCAAAGAGATTAAAAAAGACAGAATTTGCAATCTCTCCTATCCTGTGAAATACATTTCATTCTAAAACCATACAATATATTGTACAGCACCAGAAATCCATGAAACAATTAAATATATCATTGGACTTTAAATAGATACTGCCAGAAACAGCACTCGAAATTTCACATAGTAAATTAAGTCATAAGTCCTTGAAGAATCAAAAAATACCTCCTCACTTATGCTTCTTTGCTTCTACTATCACACAAAGCTTTTCGCTCTTCTTTCCTTTTGCACTGCTGTTTTGTATTGTATTAAAAGAAACAGAACTTGTTTCTTCTCATCAGTTATGTATGAGCTCTGAAAACCTTAAGGTCGCCAAAGCCTCTACACTGCACAGCTCACAGGAAACAAGTTCTTAACTCAGTTTTACATTCTTAGTACTATAATTTAGGGCTTTTCAAAATGACTATCCAATTCCTGCTGCTGAGGATTTTTAATATAAACTCTTCCATATGTTTGCCTTCATTTGCCCTTTTACCATACCCACTTTACCATTTTTAAGGCTGGTAAAACACCAGCACATTTTCAGGTAGATGAACATCAGGAGTTGGGTTATTCTTGCATGGCAATATTTAAGCACCACATACCCCATTAAGAAGCTGCTTTAGATCTGTACACAGCTCTCAAAGACCTGAGGAGGGAACACTCACCACAACTTGCAGCATTCGATCATTCTGGGCTTTTGGAGCCTCGGTGAGCATCTGGGTCAGGGTTTGCAGCAGGGTCTTTCCAAGCAGAATAACAGAGCCAAACATGGCAACTATTCCAAACACCATTCCTACACTGAACCTACACAGAGAAACAAACAGTTCAACAATGCACAGCCACAAGAGAAAAAAGTATCATCTCTGGCTCTGTACATCTCTGCTTTATAGCACCAGTTATTATACAAAACACAGGGCAAAACTTAGCTGATGCTACCACAATTGCTCAACAATCCAGTACAAAAATGCCAAAGGAAACTTATAACAATAATATACAATAATAACACTAAGAACATATATTGTTCTTGTTTAATAAATGTTTTACATCCAAACCATATCCTGATCAATTTTCAAATATTTTTTTTCAGTTACCAATACGTGTAACTTGCCTGTAGCTATGAATATATACATTTATATGAACATAGAAACATAATTAACAATGTATAATTGGCCATGTTGCACAGCATTACATATTTAGAGACCTGGATCAAATGATGGGGCAGCTTATGTACTTCTGTACATTTTGCATCTTTCTCACAAACGATAAAACAGACTAAAGAACAATAAATGAGACTGAATCTTTTTAAAAGAGCAACTAAAAGTACAACTGCAAGACCACATTAACACCAATTTCTTAAGCTACATTGTTGTTCCCACCAATTTTTCATTAAAATCAATGTTGAAAATAATTTCAATTCGTGTCACTCCACCTAGTGACAAATTTTTATTCAGCATTAATATTATTATTCTTCTTTTACACTGTTGTATAGTTGAAGGATGTGATAACTTTTTATTCTAACTAAAACACTTCACTACCAGCCCTTCTTCCTCTCACAACAGCGCAACTGTTCTTATCAGCCTTAATGGAGCTCACTGGGAATTAGTAGATTTATTTTAAGCAACATGTACTTGTAATGTTAATTAAAGAGACTAGTGGAAACATTATACTGTAATAAATTATACACATTTAAAATTGTAATTGATATAGAGCTATTTCAGACTGATTATTACAAATTCATTACATACTAGAGAAACCAGTATGAAGCAAATTTCTCTTTTATTACTATCTCACTGAGAGTAGCAATACAGGAAATGAAAAGAAATTCAAACCTTACTTTATATTTTCAGAGCAGATACAAAGTAATGCTAGGAAGGCAACTGAACAATAGTTTTCTAAACCAGTCCAGGAGCACCCATACTAAACCACCCTACTTCTCTACCCATTCCCAGCACTGTGCAACCTTTGCATGGAAAGGTGCAGGCAGATAAAAGACAGAAGGTAAGCAAGGTGCTTCTGAGCAGGTATCCTTGCTGAGAGTCTGGGCAATGATTAACTACAGGGACAAAGCTGTCTCTGAATACTTTGTAGAGCTAAGTCTACAGCATTGGGAATGATGTAGGACCCAAGCAGCTGCTTTCAGACATACTTCTGTGCGCAGTATTGCATATAATAGCTGTACTCTTCAGAAATATGCATAGTTCAAACCACAGGTAAAAACAGTTTAAGGATTTCTAGTTTTATAGAATCTCAATAAGCAACCTGTATTACATTTATGTATTTTTTAGCAGAGGATAAATTCTTATACTGGCACAGTACAATTAGAGCAACCACTCTAATTGATTTTATCATTAGCCCGTTAAAATAACCATGTCTACCCACTGCCCTTCTAATGCTGAAAGGCACCAATGTGGTTCAATTGTTGACCCTGTAGCTGACAGAAGAAAAAAGATGATGAATTTGTACCACAAGTAGAGAAATCTGGGTTTCCATCTGCCCCAGCTGTAGAACTGGCGGTTGAAGAGAGCTGTTTGCCACCGCAGGTGAAAGGGAGAGACGCTCAAGCCGTACGTCAGCAGCCAGTCCTCGTAGGATGCCTTCAGAGAGTTGGAGGACTGCAAAACAATGGAAAACCAGTTTGGCCAAAACCACCCAGGAAGATTCTGTAATGTGACAGAGCAGTAAATGTGATTTGTTTATATAAAAACAGATGTATAATTTCAAGTAGATGTCCTACACGTTATTTACATGTTGCCACATAGGTAGGTGTGACAGGCAATATGAAAAAGTTATGCCACTGTTTAGATGTCCTATCCAACAATGTAGGTTTGTGACAGAGATTGGGTATCCAGAGTTATCTGGCAAACAAGGTCTTGCATCATCTTTCCTAGTGCTAAATCACTTTCCTAGAGCTAGTGCTTTCCTAGAGCTAAATCACTTTCAGTAGTTCTACTTTCTGGTTAAAGGCTACAGACTGTTGATGAAATTCTTTCAACATGCAATTATATTCCAATAAACATTTTAAAAACTACAATAATGAAAAATGCTTCTTTTATCTGCAGCTGAAAAAAACTTCCTAATACAGATGAGATATGGCTCAGTATTGCAAACAGTAAGGACAAATTTTTCAAACACAAATATTGTGCCTAAAGAGAGTCTGAAATATCTGATATCTGATAACAAAAAACCACAAGAAATTTAAAATTATGAACTTGTATTGCAATAACAGTTTCACTATGGTAACTTCCCAGAATTTCAAGATACTTCTAGGTGTTCCGAAGATTTCTCTTGATGAGAAATGTGACCCATAAATGACCTACGAATACTTAACTGCAGCATTATCTTGAATTATAGACAAATAGACATGGTTTTTGCAATTGCTAACTTTACTTTATGGCACTTGCATTCTCAATAGGCTTTTAGTCACCAAAAAGCTTTAGTCACCAATAGGCTTTTAGTCATGGAAGCTTAATGAAAGAAAAGAAAGCCAGATGAAGGAATGCTTTCCTTGGAGGTGAAAGAGGAACTCAGAGCTCAGGAAAACCACAGGTGAGCCTTGAGCCTTCTGACATTGGGCAGTTCCCAAGGCAGGAGTGTCTCTGACACAATCCAGACAAGATTTGGAGCTGTCTGACCTGGAGCATTGTTCCCAAGGATCCCCACAAGCAGCAGCACCTACTGAAGACATCCAGAATGTGTAGTTTACAATAGGCTCCCTTCTCCTCCCCCACAAGGAACTTCACAAGTTTCTGGCTGTTGTCAGTGGTCCTTTGAACAAATTTAGAACTTGCCAATTCCTTGCATTCCTCCTGCCCTGGGCCCCAGTAGTGGTGGGGGTTGAGGATCTCATACTGCACAATTGTATTAACAGCTTTTCTCATTTTGTCAAATTAATTAAAATGTGAACACTAAAAGTTTATTTTAAATAACAAATTTCCTCAGATGTGAGACCCATTTACTTGAGTAACTGTTCACATATCACCTATTACACCATTTATCCTTTCTGCCTTCATATTTCTGTGTCACTTCTTCTTCACCCTACTGACTTCAAACACATTTTTGTTCCGTCAGCTGAGGGCACCAAAAGAAATTTTCACTGTAATGCACTCCCATCAACACCACTCACTCCCTATGGCACCATTAAGTTTACTGTCCACAATCATATCAGGTTTTGCTAATTTTAACAGAAGAGGTCACAAAGATGATTAGACTTGTACACAATTAGTGATACATAAGCAAAGGAAACAAAGAAAAAGACATCTTCACATAGTCTACCAGATAATTAAGAACAAAAATACATACATCATTGAGTACCTCTGACATGAGAAACTGTCTTTTGTGAATTAAAAAACCCCATCCTATTCATTCATACAGTCAGAAAAACCTCAAAACCACCCTAATACATTATTCTAATAAAGTTAATCACATACTTTTATTTGACACTTAAAAATGTGTTCCTTTTATCACAGGCAACTTTTATTATCATTTTTTTCCCTAGAAATGCCAAATATCCATCCCTTTGAATTAATTCTAGCAACATCACAGCTCCACTGTCTGAGCAAGTCATAAATAACTATGAAGTTTTCCATGAGAAATATGGAATCACTGACCATACAGCTGTCAAATGTGGAAAAGAGAGGTACCCAAAATTTTTCATTTTGCCTTTTCCTCACAAGTTGTGTAAACGTTATTCATGATCACTAAACGACTGCAAACTTTTGCAAAATATATTAAAAAGCTCTTTGCAAAGTTTTGCTCCTTCTGTCCTGGTATCAGTGGGATCACCACATTATACACACACCCTGATGCCCTGGTGTGGTTCATTTCAAGCTGCTTTCATTCAGGCCTTGGCTCTGCATCTTTGAGAGCTAAGGGATCCTTGTTACATCAGTTTTATTATAAAGTACCTATTTATTTAGGCAAGCCTTTAAAAAGCTGAACATCTGCTGAATACTCCAGGAGCTCCATAGGTATCTGAAAGCAAGCAGGAGTCCTTAACATTCTTCTCTGCTGGAAAAATCTGTTCAAGAGCTCTGAATCATTTCAGCTTCCTGACCTTAAAAGCTGAGAGCCAACCTTGACTGAATGTGCCTAATGCATCCTTTACTTCTCACAGCAGAAGGAGGGACAACCTCCTACCCTTCACTCGTTCCTGATCCTTCAGGCAGAATGAAATGTAATGACTCAGGATGCTGGGGACAAGGAATTTAGGGGTCTGAGTGATTCCCTCTCACAGAATCCAAGCTTCAATGAAAACATTGGTGGCACTGGTACAATGAGGAGCAACAAGAGGGACTTAATATTCAAAATTCCAGCTTGATTTGGCATAGCTTTAGTTTCCTGACACAAATGTGTCCTTTCATTCTAGCAATATAATATTACGTAGATTTATCTGGGCAAAAATAAATTTATAGACAGTTATACTTTCTATACTGTAGTCAAAGAGCCAGACTGACAAAAGAAAATATTTAAAATCAGAACAAAACAAGTAAGGGAACAAACTGAACAAAAAAATGTGCACATTGAACAGGTTTACAGAATAAACATTAACTGCAAGTTACAGCACACATCCTTCTCTTGCCAAAAATATCAACATGTGGAAAAGTGCTCCCACATTATTTTTCACCTGTGCTCTGTATATCTTGGTGTAATTTGAGATTTAAACAGTATAATTAATTAAAGAGTACAATTTTGATCTGGTTGCTAGCAGCCTTGGGTTGTGACTGTTGTGTAGATTTACAGTACCAGCAGAGAAACAAGCAACCTGAGCTTCTTAATGATATAAATCTGATTATTTAATCCAAATTCTATTTCAACTGTGGTACTCACAGTGAAACCTACGACTGAGATGTACAACATGAGATCTACCAGTAAGTTCACTGAAACTCGAGAGCTCCCACATCATTCCTGACATTAATAACCTTGGTTAACTTTTAGTTAAAAGATCAGAATTAAAATTTAACTCCTGGACTCTCATGCTTGCTCTAAAATTCTAGGCATTCTCCCTTCTCTTCAACATAAATCAGGCACTAAGTAGGCTCCAGTGTAGGGGTTTTATTCCTCCCATTCTGCTGCAAGAAATGCAGTGGCTCTCCTTATTTACAAAAGAGAATGATTTTAAAGTCTAATGCAGAAAGAGAGCTTCAGAATCTCAGAGATGCAAATGATCTCAGCATCATGGCACAACAGGTCTGGTACCTGAGCACAGTTCTTGCTTCACAGCCCAAGAGTCTTCACCAGACACAAAGCTGCTGCCAAAAGAGAAGCCACCTCCTGGCTGACCTTCCTGGTGCGTCTCACTGCAGCCAGAGCACGTTCTTCTGGTCCCTGACCAATCTTCTCATGTGTTTCAAAACAATGCTGTATTTTTTTTTTTCAAATACTTAACACAGACTTGCAACAAGAAAATTTGAGAGGTGTTCAGGTAAATGACTGTATTCGTTATTGTCATTATGTACAGACTAATATTTTGCAATTATCAGCTTTCATCAATAATGAGGCTATATTTGCTCTCCAATTAGCTGCAGGGGGAGACACTTTTCCAAGTTTTCTAAACACCTGAATTTTCTTCCTATACTTTATGGGAGTGACAAAATGCATATTTTGTACTTTCGTATCACTAAGCCTTATCTGCCTTGGCAGAAACATATGCAGCTCCTGGACTGTAAAATTAAGAATTACAGCTCAAACCTTTCATTTTGTTTTTCCTTATATTTAACCAGCACATAGCCTACTTTATATGAATTCTTTGCAATTTCGGTCATGTCTTAAAAATCATACCCCTGAATCTTTAGAAAAACCCAAAACTACATCACAGCATTTAATGAAACTTGAGCAATGCACAGGTGCATCCCAGATATAACAAAGGATGTCTCGGTGTATTTTCTTTTTAAACTTTCCCCCCTATATCAGCAGGAAAAGGATGAGTCTCCTAATACTCTTCGAGGATCAAAGTTTATTTCTTTAAAAAAGTATTTGTATCGCGGTCTGTCTCAATTTTTTCCAGCAAAACTAAAGACATTCCAAAGAAATAAATATGCATTACTTTTTACATTTTTTTCAGGAAAATCATCACTATAAGGCACATACTCTACACCTCAAACTTACAAGGTTGCCTTTCAGGTTTTGTTAATATAACAGCAATAAACTGCAGACAGCAGGTTAAAGTGCCCCTTGAGCAGTACACCCAAAGCTGTCTTCCCTAACTTTGGGCGGCTTTGGTGCTTCAGCGCGGCCCGCAGCCGTGCGCTCTGCGGGCAGCTCTGCAAGGCAGCGCCGGGCGGAAGCAGAACCGGCGCTGCCCGGGCCCTGCTGCGGGCCGGGAGGCGCGCCCGGGGCCGCCATCGCCGCCCGGCCCGGGGCAGCGCAGCGGGC
>VYXF01002215.1:198391-249730 GCA_013397295.1 Polioptila caerulea
GGCGGGGCCGGGCTGAGGGCGGGGCCGGGCTGAGGGCACGGGGGGCTGAGGGCGGGCGGGGCCGGGCTGGTTCCTCCTCCTCTGGCTGAATTTTCCTCAGCTGGGTCCTCAGGTGCGCGCCTCGAAGAGGCTCCACTGGCAGCGGTCGGGAAATTGCGCGGGAGGATAAAAGTCGCTTGTGATGGCAAGATCAAGCACATTGTGGAAGCGCTGCAGTAACGAGAGAGTAACAGGAT
Organism: Polioptila caerulea; assembly: GCA_013397295.1. Taxonomy (NCBI): domain Eukaryota; kingdom Metazoa; phylum Chordata; class Aves; order Passeriformes; family Certhiidae; genus Polioptila; species Polioptila caerulea. The sequence goes on from VYXF01002215.1 coordinate 198,628, forward strand.
TCCCTTTAACCACTGGCGTTTTGTCAGAAATTTAGCACCGACCTCGTTGCACAATAAAATGATTCTGTGAGGCTGCCTGTGAGAATGGCTTTTGAAGCAAATGCTTCCTGGGCGCCGTGTTTCCTTCCCAGGCAGCAGTCAGAGCTAATTCTCCGGCTGTGTGCCTGTGTCGGGTCTGGCTAACACGGAGTGCGTTTTTCCTCGGCAGCCTCACGGCTTTCACGGGTACCCACAAAGGTGTCGGTAACACCCCGGCGTTTGGCACAGAATCAACCCTGTCCCTCCAACATTCTCCCCACCAGTGGGCGGGGGTGGGCGAGATCCTGGGAGAGGATAATTGGGACAGCTGACCCAAATTAACCAAAGGGATATTCCATACATACCATATGGCATTAGTTATAAAAACTAAGCAAAGGAGGAGGAAGCATTTGTTATTTACAGTGTTTGACTTCCAGAGCAAGTGAGAGAAAGCAGCCCTGGGCAGCCTCTCATCACTGGCATTTGTGGGTGCAGAGCAGGAATTGAACAAATAGTGGATGCTGGCTTTCACTTGTTCTGTTCGCTCAATTCCTTTGTCTTTCATCTCAACTCAGGGATTGTTTTCTCCCTACATTTAGATTTTACATCATTCTAACAACTCTACTTTTTGATGGAAGCTGTCCATGTTGACTAATGCCTTTTGAGAACGTTGGAAAGAACTTCATCTGAACATAAAATCTGAAGAATTACAGGAAGTCTATCCAGCCCTTCATGAAACCGAATTTGAGTTTATGCACTGACATAGATGACTTTGAGATGTGCCCAGCATCTAAAGGGGGTTATGACCAGTCACAAAATAATGAGATCTGATAGTGTTTTTTTCTGCACTGGTTCCCAGTCTAACAAATTTATCAAATCATTGAGAAATTATGCAAATATGTTTTATTCTACACCTTATTGGTTGAAAACTCAAATTGTTCCATAGACCAAAATGAATTTGATATAAACATACAGACTATAAACAAGTGGTGATCTTCAGAAGCAATGGAAGGGAATTGTAATCAAACAATTAAGAACACAAGCACTTTTACTAGTGTAATGCCCTCACTGAAAGAAAGCAAACTAAAATGAACATGTTTAAATGAACCAGTTGGTGACCAGGTTTTGTAACATTATTGTATTTTTGCTTCTACATTCACTTATTCACCATAAAAATACAGACTTCAATTGTGTTGGATTTTCATAGAAATTGGAAGTGCAACTACAAAAGAAATGAAAATAAAATACACAGGCTATACTTTACTACTGGAAAGTTTATCTCAAGAAAACAAACAAAACTAAGAATTTTCTAGAATGCAGAAGATGGATGTTCTGAGTGAACTGCCAGCCCCCGTGTTCTGACTTGGGTAACTTGAGAAGGTGTTTTGCCCGTGGCAGAGAGGCAAAGTTTATCCTTGTTCCCATGGAATTAAGTTGTTGTGGACTGTGCTGTGTTACATGGAGTGGTTTATCTTAAAGGTATTCAGGAGTAGTATTCATTTTCCACTTTAAAGTGGTTCAGGAGGTAGCACAGATACTGATACACATTTTTACCCCTGCTTGGTTTTACTTAGAGGCAGGTATGAAGCTGAAGCTGTGGCCAGAGCAGAACGCCCTGCAGTCACCCCGTGAGTTCAGGGTGCCCACACGCTGTTCCAGAGCAGTTCAGCTGTCAGAGTGCCAGGAGTCACAGCTGAGGGGTGCATCAGGGGAGGGCATGGCTGCACCTCAGGAGGGAAAGTATCAAAGAATGTTGGAAAAGGTTGAACATCAATCATCGTACTAAGTCCATGAAAAAAGCTTAGACAGGAAAAAAATTCTCTCATAAACAATACTAATTATTAAATATACTTTATCAAGTAAATACCAAGTAGAATCTGTTAATAATACAGTAATTAAGATATGATCAAGATCAATTAGTGAGTTAATATCATAGGCATCTTTTTCTAGACATGGTAAATATATTTATCCTGAGATTAATTAACAGTATATCTAATAATTAATCTCTTCAACTTTGATCTATTGAGGTTGATATGTGATTATTCAGTTATTACCATAGAAGACACATTGCATAATGAAAAGTAAAACTAGCCTGAGCAGCACTATCAAAAACTCTTTTGTTAGAGGGGTTTGCAGGGCTTCAGGGAAATTGTACTCAATTGCAGTTCATCACAGGCTCAGACCTAAAATCAGCTAAGATGTTGATTTTGAGGAGGAGAGGTTGTAAATTTTGCCAGTTTGAAGACACTACAATCAGAACATGAATTCATTGGATAAGTGTTGGAGCCTTGAGGACAGAAAATGGGGGTTTAGATAGGTTCTGAGTAGTCTTCATCTCTAGATTGTTGGGCATGGAGATGAGCTAAGGACAGCAAAGGACTGCTGGGATAAAATGGGATTGTGCAAGTGTTTATGTGCCACTGTAACTTAAAGTGAAGGGGTGCTTTCAGAGAGTACAGGAATGTTTCCAGAATGAGCCTCCAAGCCTATATGAGAATTTAAAGTACAGACTAGAATGCATGAAAGAAGAAATCCATGGAAAAGATGAAATAGATGGTCCATTAAGCACTTCTGCAGGTGAGGAGATTGCTTCTGGAGGAAATAAAGAGATCAGAATAAAGAAGAAATCTGAGACACGAGAGGAGACACACAGAGACTGGTGCACTACAGAGATGTGAGTAGCATTGATTATAGAAGTATGAAGGAAAAATATGTTTTCATTACCTTACTAATATTATTGTATAAAAAAACTCGATATAGGGGAGAAATTTAGGTAGTGGAAATTATGGAGATAAGTTATTTGTGTGACATTTTAAACTGAAATCCAAATAAGAAAATTAAAAAATCCTTTCATCTTTGCTCTACTTAAAACAGATAAGAGAAGAACATTACACTACTTTATAGGTTTGATTGGTTTTTTATGTTCCAATTACAGTATAAAATAGTCTTGATTTATTTAAATAGAAATGAGGTCAAAATACTTTGTTAAAGTTCAGGATTTGTTTGCAGTGTTTAACGTGGTTACCAAAAATACTTGCTGGAAAGGTGGGATTTTGATTTTTAAAACAAGTTAAATTTGTTCTTAAGTCACTACTCACATGAAAACACAGGGAAAGGAAAAGCACAAGTGTTCCTAGAAACATGCCTTTACTAGATTATTCTGCAAAAAACAATAGTTGCACGTGCTTTTTCACCAGTAGTCTCACTGGTGAAAAAGCAAAATTTTGCTTTGCAAAAGCAAAGCAAATGATAGGTTTTTCTTATTTGCTGTCAGTTTGCAGCATTTACCCTTCTGTGTTAACTCTGTTAGGCAAATCTCAGCTGGAATTACATCTAAAAGAGGGTATTCCAAAGCTGTTGCATTCCAAGGAGATATAAGTATCAGACTTTAAAGAAAAACAAAGGAAATATAGAAACTTGAGAAATGTGGCTTGAATATTATTCTAGAATACAGTTCCATAAAAATATTAGTTCCAGGCTTGTGCTACTCGATTTTAGATTATAATCTTGCTTGCTTACTGTGTAATCATTTGGAAGTTACACATGAGGAAAATCGACTGGAGAACAGCTATTCAGCAGTAGCTCATGTTTGGAGCCCTTTACAACTTTATAAGTCTATCCATGGAAGTGAGTTTACCTAAATTAAAGGAAATAAAGGGCTTAGTGAAGGAGGAGACAATGAAAGGGCATAACATCAAAAAATTGTTTAAAGGTTTGAGGGATTTTTTTTTTGCTTTAAATCACCTGTGAAGTCCCTATGGACCCAATTGCCTATTCTACCGCAGAATGCAAAATTAATTGAATAGTTTCAGTCTTACAGGTGTTGTTTCATGCCTACTGTAACTTGAAATAAATGCACATGGTAGCATTAGACCTATCAACTTTGAACCCCAAAACCTGTAGGGCAGCCTTTAGGCCTTGGGAAAGAAATGGCCTTAGCATAAGCAAGTCAAAGTGAGGTAACAGTCTGAGACAAAGTAGTCTGTAGTTCATCATTTTGTAGGCGGTTAAAGCCTGAAACATTTCTCTTCATAGAAGCATAGATTGGGTTGGGTTGGGAAGGGCCTTAAAACCATCTAAATCCAGCTCCCCACCATGGGCAGGGGCACCTTCCCCTAGACCAGGTTGCTCAGGGCCCCATCCAGTCTGGATTCATCTGTACATTATGTGATGCTTGGCTGTTCTGAGCAATAGGAATGTCTTGCACAGTGAGGATATCCCCAGAACTGTCCACCTGCACTGCACAGATGGCTGAAGCAGCTCCTGAATTGCTTCATCATGCAGCATAGCACTCAGTTGAACCAGCTCTGGTTTTGTTCTACTTCAAGGACAGAGGGGAGCAGCTTTGTGATTACACAGCGCTGCACACAGTGGATAAACTAATTTTAAATGGTGTCCCAGTACTACAAATCTTTTCTGCCCCTTGTCAGCCAGAGCACCTGTGAGCTATCCATGACAAAGCTGTGGATTTGCCTTACACAGATCACTTTATGTTAGGAACCTAAGCTAAGAACATTTCCTTTCTTACTAATAAAAATAGTTTGAGAGTTGGCTGCAATAAAACAGGGAACATCTTCATAGATGCTCTAGTCAGAGTATAGTCAGTACCTCACCAATAGCTGGTGGGCACAAGAAACACAGAGCAGCCTGCAGTTCTCAAAAGTAATTTCCAAGACAAATGATTTTCCAGCATCACTTTTAGCTCCAAATCTTGATATCTGAACAATACTTTAAAGAGCTTGTGTTGCACAGCCAGAGGAGATGGAGTGAAACAGCTTAATACAGTTTCTTTTTCCAGGCTTGTTTTTATCCTTGTAGAGATGATACTGCCTGCCCACAACTCTAATATGGGTGTAAAGTAAGATGTGATAATTTTAAAAACTACTTTGTGTAATTTCCTAAGAGAAACACTTTTTGATCCTGGAAATTTGATATTATATTGGAAAACATCATTGCCCAGTGGAGCAGCTGGAGGACTTGTCATTCTGTGCCAACACTGAATTCTTTTGGCAATTCCGTTCTGAACATTGCAATATTTATATGTCAGGAGGCCACAGATAATTGAAAAATGTTTCTGTAGCAAATTTGATTCAATAAAAATAAGGTTTAATAGAGATCATGTTTGACTACTTGACAGATAGGTATGACTAGTAGATTTATTCATATCTTCACCATGGAATGCATTTATTCTTAATGGCCCTAATTTTTCAGAACATTGGAGGTGTGGCAAGGTAAGGATTTTTTCCTTATGACTCTTGAGAACTAAGGTAAGTGTCCTGATATTGATTCTAACTTTAAAAATCTTCACACCCATAATTTATCAATCTTCATCTTTTATTTTCTGTTCAGCAGGTATAAACCAAAGATAGCAACTGATAAATCACATCTAATTCAGCAGGTTGGTCCAGTTGTCTTTGAGTTTGGTAACTTTTTATCTAAAGGCATTAATTTATTTATAATGTCCTTCCCCCAGCATCCTCCAGCCCATTTCCTCACCTTACTTGTTCTGGGTGCATCTTTCTACCAGACAGATTTTTAATGTCTCAAACATGTATTTCTTTCCTCTCAATATGCCATTGAGATGAGAAACCAGCAGAATTTAGTCATTTTTCTCTTTGTTGGACTTCAGATGGTTGTGCTCACAGAGGGACCATGGCTGCAATTTTTTGTCATGCTTTATCACAACAGATAAATAAATTACTTTCTGTGGTGCTGAGTCCCCAGGTCCTCTGGTATATCTGTACCTATTTCTCATATATATCTCTGGGTTGAGTCAACAGCAAAATTCCGTGCTGCAGTCAGGTAAGATCTTAATCTGACAAGATCTAATAGTGCACAACTGATATGATCAGATGATGGGGATGGACATCACCAAAATAAGTGTGTGATGGGACTGAAAAAGGTAGTACATGCTTACTTGAATTATCTTGATTTGTGAAAACAATTAGTAGTCTCTCTGTTGAAAGTTTCAACAGTGTTTAATTCCGTTCCTGTTTTATCAAAATTGCTTGCTGAGAAGAGTATCTGATGGTGCTGTGTCACTTTTTTTGTTTCTTTTCCAAATAATTCTGAATCATTACAGTAGACAGGATGTTTACAAAAATCAGCATGTAATTTCAATTTCATATTCAAAATCTGCCACTAGCCTTGCTCTTTCTTATGCTACCAGCTTTGCTAGATATACTGGTTACAATTTACCAGGAGAAAAGTGGAAACAAATTTGTTGCTTGTAAATCATCATCATCATCATTTCAGTTACCAAAAACATTTGGGTAACTGGAAATTTTACACAATACAAAGCAACAGAGAATATGGCTTTTGGGTAACAGTGGTCAAAACTATGATGTTCTAGAATTTGTATGGGTTATATTCATAAAGCAGTTTTCAGAACTTAATACAAATTTGTAGATGATGCTAACAACACTATTAATGATGCTGTAACTCTGAAATTCAGAACAAGGTCACTGCAAGCCTTTAATGAGACCATCTCCTTAATACAAGGCTAATTATTTCTCCATGGAACAGCCTGTGATAATAATGACCATGCTTTTCTATGGAAAAGAAAGAGAACACGTTGAATTTATATTTAGTAGCCTAGAAATGCCACAGAAACAAAATCAGCTAATTTAGATATGTTTGGTATTGATTTCCTGTTTACTAGATAACAGTGAACATTTTTGATTGCTATTTTATGTAATTCATTATTTCGATAATTTAATGTTATTGTTGTTGGAATAACTATACAAGAAGAGGCTCAAGAGCAAGTGCTTGATTTTTTTTCTTGATATTAAGAAATAGAGATTGGGCAAAATGTGAAGACCTATACAACCAGTAGATGATACTTCCTCGAACAATTTTTCTTCTGACAAAATGGCTGGGGTTTGATATTCTTTCTGCAATCTATGATTCAAAGTTTCTTTCTGTTGAAATCAAGCATAGGAATGGTTTGTGATGCCTGGTAAAATTGATAGCTCCACTGTAATTTAAATTTCTGTAGTTCTGTCTGACCACACGTGACTGGATACCATTGCTAAAAGTCTCTGCCTTTCATGAGGTCTATATGCCAAATCATTATTACAGGGATCCATCTTTACTAAGGGGAAAGAGCCCAAAAATACAAATAAAACCTGAGTGAGTTAGAAAATGGATGGTGAGGTTTTTTTTTTTCAGGATCTTCAGCATAAGTCCTCTGATAAATCTATCTGATAGCAGGTTTCTTATTTTTAATCTTAACCAGTAATTTCAGTGTTGACTGAAGAGATTAGTTATACTAGTTACACTGCAACTTTAGTTTGCATATTCTTCATTAAAAAAAATCAAATTAATGTAAAGATAGGAATTAATTAGCCAAATACTTAATATCATGGACCCACTGTTCTTACCTGATAATAAACTGTAGTTTATGGAGCTATGATTAAGACAGAGAAGCAAAGTTTTGCATTGCTAAAGATTTATAATATGTTGCTACTGCATGGTAATTTAAAACAAAACTCCAGAAATGTATTTTTTAACTTTTTACTTCCAAGAAGTCTTTCTTTCAAGTGAGCTGAGGTTATGTGTGGACTTGTATTTTCAACTGCATTACAGTGTTTGCATTACACTAAAATGTTGTGGACTACAATAGAAAAATAAATTCTTTTGGGAAGCTCAGGGAAGTTTTATCTATGCTCATGTGGTTTCTCAAAAAGCAAAACATTTACATAAATGTTTTAAGTAGTGACAGCTTTAAACAACAGTTCTGACATTATGCAGTGAAATATCTCAGTGGAGAAGTAAGACATATACACATTTCTGTTAACCATCAACTTCACTTTCAAAACTAGTAAGTCGTGCCAGGAAGCATATTAATTAGACGAGCTTCTAGCAATGCCACGAAATTCTATTTTTAACTATAATGGGATTTTACACTTCAGATAAATGCATTTCTACTATATCTTTTGCATCTCTATACAGGAGACATAATAATTTTATGCCATGTGTGTCAATGTACAGAGCCCTAACTTGCCAGACACTGAATCCATCATCTGAAATGCACATATGCCTCCTTTACTTACCAATTCATCTGCTGCATGTATTTACCAGATGATTCTGTGTATTATGGGGCTGTGCATCCCAGAGTTTATTCAAAGGCAATGATATGCTGCAAAATAATGCTAAGAGTGACTGTTTTTCCCTTCAAAATCTACTCAGATCTGCATTTTCTGATACTAGTGATAAAATTTAAGTTTACTCCTTTTATCCTCACAATTTAATACAGTTCAGGTGTGATAGTTACTGGCTGTTAGGTAGGTGACAGACTTTTCTTGTTTACACATCACTAAGACTATTAAATTACTTGTCACTGCTATGAAAATTTGTCGAAGGGAACAGTGTTGAGCTGATATTTCTTAGGCATATTTGCAAGATGAAGAGATCATAAAATCTAAACTTTGCTTAATTAACTGCATGCAGGAGAAAGAACTGTGTATTCAAGAGCTAGTTTGTAATATTCCTATTGTAATATAAATTGAAATAAGTTAATGTTGCAAAAATATATTGCCTCTTCCATTGCCTTCTGGTGCTTTTGTTGTAAATAGGAACCTTCAGAAGGAGGTATGTAAAGTCACTTACCTGATTCTGGCTCTGATTTAATGTTGTCTCAGCCATCTGGAAGGCAGGGCCTTCGATTGACTGCAGACTCCTCTATTCTAGCCAAAGAACAGCTCTCTTGGCAACTCCACCATGTTTCAAGTGCAGCAGTCCTCTCATGCCTCAGAATTTTTGGCAACAGGCATAATCAGCCTTTCTGAGGAATAGAGGTCTCCTTGGAATGAGCTGATTGCTGTGTGTACGTCCATCAGTCCTGACCTACACAAATTCACATCCTGGTTGTGTGCCTGTTTCTGTGCCATCCATCTTCTAGCGGCTGCTTGGAAAGGGGATGGCTGTAAGTAGTCAGCAATCTCCCAGAGCAAGTTATTTGCTTTATCAGCTTCCAGATGACAACATTTTTGGGAGAGAGGGCAGTGGAGAGTGAGTCACAGGGTTAATGAAGCAGCCTGCTTGGTCACCTTCCTCTTTGAGATACTTGAAATTAAAAGGGTCATTGATCAAATGAGTTAAAGTCAGAAGAGATCCTTGACAGTTAGCACTCATAATGACACTGCTCTTGTCACCATTACTGTTGTGGGTCTGGTGGAGATCAGGTATAGCAGAGGAATGAGGAAGAGGGAAATTCATTTTTGTGAAGATGCACAGATGACCAGGAATCTGCACTTCTGCAAGTGAAAACCGGAGGGTATGACCCACACACGACTTGTGGTATCTCCATCAGTTGCCCTCACTAAGACAATACTCCAGCCAGCATGAGCACAACTGTGTAGTGTTTTACTTCCCTCATGAACTATAACAGCTCTCTCTCTCTCTCTCTCACACACGCACACACACTTCTCCTTTGGCTCAGCTTCATGCCCATGCCTGCAGGCTCAGCAGCTGGTCGCTATGGCCTCGCATGCTCAGGAGCCGTCCCCTGTGAGCAGGGCTGTCCTGCAGGGGGGAAGGCTCTGCCGACACCCCAGGGCAGCTGCTCTGTGAGTTGGTTCCCAAGGCAGCAGCAAAACTGTCTCGTTGGTGTGTCATTCACCTCCCCTAGATAGTTCCTCTGAGGTGACTTCTTCATAATTACGTCTCCATAATTATTTCCTTCTCCGGTGTGGCATAGGGAGGCACACACTGCCCCAAATGCCATGGGAGGAGTTCTGTGTTACCTACTGCTGCCGTATGCCTGGCTCTTGGGAAAAGCCTGGAATGGCAGGGAGAGGGAGGGCAGGAAAAGGACCTAAAGGTGTGTTCCTTCAACACCTCCTGCTTGACAGTTGAGCCCTGCTTTTACCATGGTCAAGTGTCACAGGGGACCAAGTTACAGGGTGAATCAAACTCTATATTTAGGAAGAACAACTGGAAGCTATGACAGGAATTCCCTTTTACACTTCGCTTCTCTGCTGAGTCCCACTCCAGCCTGGAGCAGCACTCAGTGCCGTCCAGGCTGAAAGCATCGGAGCTATTTCAGACACATTAAAAGGGTCACAGTCAATACCTCAGCTGGTAGAAGAAGGTACCTCTTTCAGCATCAAAAGGAGGTGTGCATACTCACTTGACGGTTTGGAACTTTTTTTATATAAGTAAATAAGTTAACTAATCTTGAAGGGGTCAATTAAAATCTTGAAAGACCCTAATGAAAACTCTAAAGTAATTGCTGTGAGTTTACTACAATAGCTGTGGGTTTCTGCCTATTTTAATGTCTCATGCAGTGTATCAGAGCATTCAGAGCAGATCACTATTGCTTCATAGTCTGTGGGGATGAAAGATTTAAAACAAAAAGTCACTTAAATACCTCATGACTCATAAGAAGTGTGTATGAGTTTAAATATTATAGTACATAGGCAGATGGTTATTGTTTTCTATTTGTTTATTACAGTTGGTGAAATATTATATTATGGTTTTGATGTAAGAGAAGTTTCTTTCACTAAGCTTTACAGGCAACTGTAGTGAAGATTATTGTGCATGTATTATGGAAAATGTGACCACATTTGCCTAGAGCTTGTATTAAGTTTTCCTGTAACAGGCTGAAAGCTGCAGAGTAGGGGTTTCTCTTCTTTCATTATGCTGATTGGGTCTCACAGTCATGTAGTTCCTGTCAAAGCCTTTTAATAAGATAATACACTGCAGTTCTGTCTCCAAAATGCCCGTTGTGCTTGATGCTGTGCATGCAGTGGGGGGAGAGGGCAGCTTCCAGCTGGGGCAGGGGGAGGGCTCTTGCTGTTGTCTGTGTGCTACTGTACATCTCTTGTGTGCATTACAAAAGATGGCATTATGATATCTCATCGTATTTAAAGCAAATTGGATAAATCAGCTTATTATCTTGCTGCAGCCCTGTCAGTAATTATTTTTAGCAGGGAGACAGAAGATAGGTTCCTTTGTTTTACAAAGTTTTCTCCAAAACACTCATTTCTTTCACTGCAGTAGTCCTATATTTCACAAGTAGTCCTGCTCATGAGTACTTTCACTGCAAATCGAGGGAATTTGCAAGGGAAGGCTGCCATAAACCAGCTCCAAATTGAACTAACATTGTTATTGCTTTCTAAGTTTGGCTCAGCATGCAGCCCATAAAAGGTAAAAGGTAAGGTGTGGGGAGGCCAAAAAGACACCGGGGAATACAGCCTGTGTGTCTGCATTTCTCTGCCTGCCAGAGGCGTGAAATCCTGCTGTGGAAATGAGGGTGAAGTGGGATTTTTCAAGTTTGCAAAGCTGATTGAAATACCAGAAATAACTTAATCAGCGCAACACTTTTGACTCTGTCTCTGAGACACTTTGTGGAAGAACAAAGGAATTTATAAAAATTAACTAATCATTTCTGTAATCTAAGGTTTATTTTCCTGTGATTGATGGTCAGTATTGCTCTGTAAGGAAATTCAGGGAAGGGATGGAAGGGGAAAGAGCCAGAGATCTATTTTTACTCAGTAGTGTGCTGTTGTCCTGATTTCTCTGGCGGTAATGAGGACAGCACGGTCTGGTAGGAAAATCACCTCCTCCAAAAGCAGTCCTACACAATTGTATCATGCATCCCTCTTTAGGAGCTGGTGTCTGATTGCAGTAATTTTGAGCACTGACTGCTTGTGAACCCAGAGCACCTCACCGAGCAGCACTAATGCTGTGCTTGTTTTAAAGCTGAGGTTCAGGGTAAATCCTTGTCATTTATCTCTAAGTGGCCCAAGAGGTGTGTATGGGTGTTTTTGCAATGCACAGACGTGCAAGATGAAGTACATCTTAGCAGGAATTTCTTTGTGACAGTGCTTGGGAAGTAGATCCACTGTGTTTCAAAATGTTTAGTGTTATTTTCTTGTGCTTCTGTTTCCATTTTTCATTCTGATTAGAAAGATGAGAAGTTGATTAAAAAATTAATTAAACATTCTGTATTATGACTTTTATCTTTCCAGTTGTTTGGGGGATTGTTTTGTGTTTATTTTGGAATACAGTCACTGATCAACAGAACTGTAATTTGTGCCGCCTAATTAAGATTTTCAAAAATAAAGGAGACAGAGTGTAATAAATCCTTTTGTGTTTTTGAACTCTGTTTTTGAATTTTTTTCATGAATGTCAGTGGCTGAGATTGCATCCCCTAAAGTGAATTATGAAGTTTTTCGAACTCCCTCTCATTTTGAGATTGTATATATAAAACCACAATATGAAACTCATTAAAAGAATGCTGGTTTTATTTTGTGCAAAATAAATTTATTAATTTAGTGGGAGCAATTTAAACCCAAAGCAATTTATGAACATGATTGTCCTCTGACTGAATGCGGTGGTGGTTTGGACAGCACTTTTTGCAGCTGAGAGTGTGACCAGAGGGAGACCTCTAATGGCAGGTCATTTGTACTTTTAATTCTGCTCAGCATCGTACACAGATTTAAAACTGATGTGAAAATATGCAGGAGGAAGTCTTCTAGTCAGTCCCAGCAATACAATTTCAGGCTGATATTGCTGATATTCCAAGTTGAGGCCAACCTACAACTCATTTATATGTTTTTTAGAGACTGCCTCATGTGGCAGTTATACTCTCTGGAGTACCCAAGTCTTTTAATTTTAAACACACTTTTAATTTCTCAATGTATTTCTACTGTTCTCTCCTATGTCATTTATTTCTGTTCTCATTTCTTCCCTTTCTATCTAAGATTAATTACAGCCTCAAAAATATTCTGTATTTTGGTGTTGATCAGTGACTTCGCTGCTGAATTAATTTCTCAGATTTTAGAATTACTATCTTACTTTATATTATAATAGTTAAATAACAAGGCTTTGATGAAAGTCTAGTCCAGATAAAATCTAAATTCTCAGTGAGAGAATAAAAGGCTGAGACAGAGTTTCAAATAATCTGCTTATAAGATTTCTTCTTTTTTACTTTGGTTTATTTCCCTTTGCTATTGTATATTAATACAGTGTTGGTCTGTATTTTTCCACCTGCATAAAATTATATGGAAAATACATTATTTTTGATCTTATTGCTAAAGAAAATTGATGAATCTGTACGATCTAAAACTTTGAAGGGAGGCTACTTTGACCACTAGCAATTGTCAAGGAAAACTTTTCTGTTTGACCATCTTGATCACTTTCACAACACAGGCATTAAAAGTTTTCAAGGATTTGTGAGTCTGGAAATGGTTATGTCTGCATTTATCCGTATTTTCTAACAAGTTACGTTTAATTTGAGAGAAGGCTTAAACTGAAAGTTTTAATAATTCCCACATACATACTGTGACAGAGCTAATCATACACTGTTTATCCTCCAAAGCTTCCCTTAATTCTTACTCATTTTACAGTGCTGTTAAGGTTTGAGAGATTCCTTATCTCGACTCATTATTGTTTTTAATGTGAAAGAGGTAGTTTCATTTGTGGCTATGAAATATTAATTGGTGAGGCTCAGGTGTTCTGTCTCCCTCTGATATCAGAAGGAATAACTAAGCAACTTGGAAACTGAGATGGAAACAGGAGCTGGGCAGATGAAATGGATGCCTGTCAAGAGGCAGCATGGGTTAAGTTCTAGCTTATCTTCCATAGCTATCAGAATGTCAGAGCCTGTAACACTTTCCAATTTTGCTTGCAGGGATAAGCCTCTGTCGTAAAAATGTCAAAACAACCAGCATCACATGTCAAAGCCATTCAGGTAAGAGATAGCATTTATGTTTTTAATATAATAAAATAATAAATTTCTACCTCCATTGCTTGGCAGACTGCATTTTTACTCAGACAAAGCACCATAGGAGTGCTAGCTGGTGTTATTCTATTAAAGTGAAAAGCTTAGTAGATATGAAAGCACTGAAAAAGTGTGACCAGAGGATCATCTTTTGATCTGAGCTGATAAAAAATTGGATCAGAGAGGTTCATTAATCTCTTGTTTGCATGGTCTTTGCAGTGTTAGGTTATGCCTATTGGAGGATCATTTAAGCAAAACATGGTAATGCATCGCCATAACTGTTAAGTAAAAATAATTCTTCCAACCATTAGATTTTCCACAAAGCCAATATAATGCTGGGAAAATTGCAGACTAAGAAGATAGCATGGGTATTGTGAAGTTTTTAATGTCTGCATTCTTTAAGGAGAAAAGCTCTCAACTTCAACTAGTTGTTTAAGAAGCATTTTATTTAGAAGCCAAAGGAAAATGAGAGAAATGTGTACCTTTTAATTTGAAGGATTCTTGTCTGCCACATATCTTTTCAATGGTATATGCTTATAAGAATGCAGTTGAGTGTTGCATACTTGTAAAAGAAACAGCTGGAGAATTATCCTAACATCATCATGAGGTAACGTCATGAAGAATGTGTTTAGTTCATGTTTTCAATGGTTCTTGTCAAAAGGTCAACATATCTTCTGAACTGAAGAATCTTACTTTGTATTTTGTAAAATGTGCTTCCAATGAAACTTTACTTAGAGTTTAAGTTGCCTTACCTAAGGAACAAAAAATGGAATTTCTGAAGTCTTCTTTGTTCTCTGTTTTCCTGAGATAATACTAATGCAATGGATTGGAGTATCAAGATTAATTACCCAGGGGCTAGGCAGCATACTGAAGATGCAAATTCTCTTTATCATCGTCATTATCATCATCAATTCTACCAAAATAGGCATGCAAACTACTGTACTCTAATTCTGTTGAAATCAGAAAAAAAAGTCATTTTGCCAGAATTTTGATTTCACTCAGTTCAAATTTTTATCTCTCTTTTACAGTGACTATAGAAAAGTTTCTAGAATTAATGAAAAAGTATAGATCTTTAATAGCTGGAAAGTATTTTTTTACATTTCACATTTAAACTCCATGGGCACATGAAAATATTTTAAAGGAAATAATTAGTTTACATATTTTTTTCTTAAAGATGTATGATAGGCTAATATGTGATAGGATGATTTCCAAGTTCTTAACATAAACAATGCTCCTAAGTTATTAATTTAAAAAAATGCATTAAATTTAAGCATTAGGTTTAATATTTTAGGAAACTTTAATTTTTGCAAAGGTAATTTGAATTGTGAGAAAAATTACAGCAAAAATTTAAAATATATCTATTAAGCATTGTGTCAAAGGTGGTTCAGGTAGGGAGACTTGCACTTGAATTGATGCTTCTTATGCTTTGAGCAGTCTAAGAACTATGACTCAAAATGTCACATTACTTTTATACAATGTGATTCATATATTATGATCCTTTGCTATTATGTGCTGGTATAATAGGACTGACGTGCCCTGGGGAATGTACATCATGCTGCAGCAGTGGCAGTGTAATGGCACCTCACTAACTGAAGAGTTTCATGGTGTTCTGTGTCTGAAATGGCTTTTTTTTCTGACTGTACTAGATATAGACAAAAATGTTCACTTCCCAATAGCTACTAAATGCAGATGAGTTAAAGGCAGCAACTGGTTCCCAAATGTAGTTTGGGGCAATAGAGGACCAAAGTACATGAATTCCTGGAAACAATTGCTGACCTCCCCTTCTCAGCATCTAAAAGGCCGTGGACAGCTCTGACTGAAAATTGTTCTATCTTTAAACACCCTTGACTTTCCCCAGAGGTAAGGGTGAGGAGGTTTCTAGGGTTTATGTTGTTGTTTGTCTTTGTTGTTTGTTTGTTTGCTTTTGGATTTCATTCAGTTTTCTCTACAGCTTCTTTCTTTTTCTTTCTTTTTCTTTCTTTCTTTCCTGCTTTCCTTCTTTCCCACCTTCCTTCCTGCCTTCCTCTTTCTCTTTCTCTCTTTCTCTCTTTCTTTCTTTCTCTTTCTCTCTTTCTCTCTTTCTTTCTTTCTCTTTCTCTCTTTCTCTCTCTCTCTTTCCCTCTCTCTCTCTCTCTTTCTCTCTTTCTTTCCTTTTTTTTTTCCATTAATTAAATATGTTTATACAGAAGTGTCTTTCCAGATTACTCAGTCATCCATCTGGACAGCCAGGAATGTCCGTGATGCTGAGAAGGACTTATCCATAACTGTCCTCAACTCATGCTCAGCTGCATCAGTTGTATCCTAACCTTAATACCCTCTCTCTATTAAATAGAAAGAAGAACACACCAAAAAACCTCTAAGTTCTCTCCAGTTCAATTTAGTCAAACCAGCAATATATTAACAGGTCATTTTTACAGGTATTTTTCTTTTGGTCTGTTCAGAAGGACTCTGGTAGAGTACATCACATATCCACCCAGTCATTGCAAAAACTGCAATGGCACACAATATGGTAGGCCTTTCAAACAGAGGGAGAGGCAAACAGTAATTTTCATAATTAGTATGGTTAAACATAACAATCATACCTAGAAAGTCTGTCTAAAGCAATTATAGTTTAGGATTTCCAGAGTCTGGAACAGAAAATTTCCTATTTAGCATTTTACTGGATGGAGATCCCATAGGGTCGTATCTTCATCTCTAATTACAGGTGACAAAAGCCTTGAAACATGTTTTAAAACAAAATTGTGAACTTGTGCTGAACACAGCACAAGTCCTTGCAGAGCTATGCTATGCTGGTGTACAGAATTTGGCCCACCCATTACACAGCTGCTCATCTGTGAGACAGCACCAGCATTGGATTAAGAGAGATTTACAGCTCAGGACTTTGGTACCTATGGTCAGGAGTTGTTTGGAAATGAAATATTTTCCTTTCATACTTGAAATACTTTAATTTACAATATGTGTTATCAGATCCAGACATTTTTAAACTATTTCTTAAAGGATGCTCATTTTACCAAGTTATTATGTCATGACTGTGTACTTCTTGCCCGAAGTCTGACGTGAATGTTCCTACTGCAGATAAAAAAGTGCAAACTGCTTTCATGTGACACAGATTACTGAGAAAGTGCTGAAGCAGACCAAAGAGGGGTTTATTGAACTAAATTAGAAGCTTGGGACTTAGTGGTTCATTTTTGCTTTCTGAACCACTTTTTGTTACAGTTGGTCTGTCAATCACAGTGGGAAATGCAAGGGCTGCAGTGTTCTGTGGGAGGCTGGCTTCTGCTTTGGCTGCCTCCAAGGGGAAGGAATGTCCAAGTTCAGGATGTGCACCATAAGGAGAGATAGCTCTTAAAATTTCAACTCTGCAAATGTGTATGACCATGCTAGCTGTAATTTGTAGAGAAGTTTCCCATTCCAAAAATTAAAGCTATCTGGAGACACCAGAGCTTGGCAGGGCAGTTACCTAAAATTAGAAATGACAAAACTAGGTTTTTTTCCACCCATAAATGAAATAAGGAGTAAAGAACTGTGAGGCTGAAAATGCCCTGTCTCCTGGCAAGGTGCAGGGGAAAAGTTTCACAGTATCTAGACTAATGCCCAGTGAAAAAGCTTTATGAAACAAATACCTGTGATTGTCTGTGACCCAGCAGATACTTGGCAGCCCCACTGAAATTACAGCATCATCTTGCATAAATGAGATAATGGCAAGCAGGTAAGAAGAATACAGGGAAAAGCATTCATTTCTTGGCAGATGGATTCTTAATTTCCTCGTCATTTGATTACAGCTGTCAGAACAGTTACTGAAAACTGTGGGCTGTTTTCCTGTGGTTGCCCAAGTGGGGCACGATCTGCAAGACCATAACTTGAGCAGAAGGATGGGATTATTCGTTTCCATTTAGTGCAGATCAGCCAGGTGATAAAGGAGAAGAAGTGAGCTTGCTGTTAGAAGGCTCTCTGCTTCCGCTCTGTAGCATTACTGATTCACCCCCTGGTTTTACCAGTGGGAGTCATGGTATTTTGATGACATTTCCTAGGAGCAGCTTCTCTTCTGAGATCACAAGATAATAAGTATAAATTGTGCATTTAGTTGATCATGCCATTTGACTTTTAAAATAATCTTGGCTGGGTCACATTGGGAAATGGATACTTTTCAGCTGCTCTTTCCTAAGCAGTGTTTTGTGCCATTCTATTCTCCAAAATCTTTACTTTTAAGATATCTATTATCAGCCCCAATTATCTTATGGTTACTGACTTTGTGCCCCACATAAAAGAGGAGATTGATGCAGTTGTATGAGTATCATTCTGGAGGGAGTTTGCTGAGGCCAGAGGCCAGTGGTCTGCCTGGTGTTGGAGCTGGTTCAAGTATTTGCGGTTTGTAGCAATCATGGGTAAATTTTGTGGGTAAAATCACATTTTAAAGACGTATGGCTTAAGCTGACTCAGGGCAGGCTTCCCTGGTGAAGAAGCAGGTGAGAACTGGTGTCATTGGAGAATGGAGAATGGTCCAATGTTTGGGTGTTATTGAAGGATTTGCATGATTTACACTTAAATGTTGCTTTTGGCGCTCGCTTTCTGTTTGACCTTGACCAAACTGAAGCAGACCCAGGTGCCTAAAGACACTTTAGTGTCCAGTACTCATTTGTTTAAAGTCCAATGAAACCAGGAAGCATCAGTCTAAAATGCAGAACTTCAAAAGTTTTCTAGTTTGTTTTTTCACTTTCTCTCTTTAAAATGGAGATGAAGCACTTCTCTTTCCACAGAAGTGGTGTGATGATGCATGCATTGAAGGCATAAGTGCTTGGAAATCACGATAATGTCCCTATGTTTGTCCCACTCCTTTCGAGTTTTGGCATTTACCAACTCTGTCTTTATTTATAAGTCACTATTATATGCATCACAATTTCCTTCTCACAGGCTAATATTAACATCCCAATGGGAGCATTTCGACCTGGTGCAGGCCACCCTCATAAAAGAAAAGAATTTACACCTGAAGAAGTGGAGGAGGTAAGCAAAAAAAAAGTTTGGTTTTTTTTTTTTGAGGAGAATCCCTGCCATAAAATGGAAAAAGCCTTTAAATTGAACTTATAGCTCTGAATCCAATCTTAGGTACCACAGTCGAACATACACTGATTATTCATGGAAATAAATGGCCACTTGCTAGCACTTCATGTATAAATAATTCTGGTTTTGATGCCCAGGCACCTATAGGAATATAAACTGTTTCGAAGGTTTGTAGCTCTGCTTCCCCAGCAGGATGATATCTGCCATCAGGAGAGAGAGACAGGATTTCAGCAGCAGTGTTTGTCTAGATGGGACCTGATGAGATACAGCAGGAAAAGTTATAGCAGGGCTTTGGAAGACTTGGCTGCTACCTGTCACCCTGTGGTGTGATTTATTGTTACAGCTTAACAGTATTTGAACAGGTTTTCAAACACAATGCTTTTTGGAAGGTTTATCAACAAGAAGAAATTGAATGTGAAGACTCTTGCAAGTTAAAACAGAAATTCCAAGCCCATTTACCTGCCCAGGGTGAAAACACTCCACTTATGACTGAATTCTGTTATTTTCATGCTTGTATTTTACAGGAAGTGTTGAACACTGAGTTTTGAATATAAAATCCAATTTATACCTTAACTAACATTGATCACAAAGGTTATGTTTAAACATCGATATCTTATTTCTGAGTGATACTAAAGCATCTTATTTAGCATTAAGTTCAATAATAAATGAGACACTAACACCAACAGTGGAAGAAAAGGTAGTGGTAGATACTCCAAACAAGATAAAAAAGATGAGTGCTCCTGGTTTCCTGTCCAGTTTACTTAGTTTGGATTCATAGTCCCCATATGTGAACTCATCCTGCTGGGCCAGAGTTCCCACTGCTCCTCACAGCCAAGGGCAGGAAAGGCTGAGTAAGAGCCACATCTTCCTTTTCTGTCTCAGTCAGATTTTTTTTTTCCTGAATTTTGCCATATTTTGATATAAACAGTCGTCTGTTTATAGAGAACTTTCCTGAAGTAATCAAACCTAGGCTTACTTGGCTCTTAAGAAGATTTTAAAAAACAAACATACAAAATGACCTTGAATGTATATTGTGGCTTTCCCCTTTGGAAAGAAATCAAAGCATATTCTCTCTGCAGTAATTAAACTGGTGAAGGAGTGCATGCTATTAAGCAGAAACTAATATAGCATGTGTGAATTCTAGTAGTGTTTGAGAAATAAAATAAATAACTGGTGCTGATAATTACATTTTTTTGGGTAATTGAATGTTGCTTTGTTTCCAGCTACATGAATACTCTGTCTGAGACAGACATTATGGAAGTTCTTGGCCCAGGTTTTATGGCCAATACTCAACCAAACCAATGGGATTAAACACTACAGAAACAGATCCCATTATAGGAATAGAATAAAAATGCTACTAATTAACTTGTCATTTCAATTTTCCCATCTTGTTAAATTTTGCCATAAGTTTTGCCATACAGCTCATGATTTTTCAGAGAAGTTTTAGGCAAATGCAACTTTTGCTCCCAGTGCATAATCACTGCTAACAGTGCATTTTCCACTGTATTTTAAAGGCTTGACAGAGGAGATGAGGGGAATATGGATCTTTCTCAAAGGGGTTGTGGAGTCATATAGGAATGTTTGTTTTTGAAGGTCAATGGAGCAGACATTTTAACATGAAAAGAATAGGAGGGTGGAAATTACAGAAAATAGCTCTTCTTCCATCAGAGCATTCCCATGCTTTTATTTTTTAACCATTATTGTATATTGAAGTCACTCTTCAGGCTTCCTTCTCTAAAACTGAAGGCTGTAGTCTAATCTCAGCAGTGTGTAGCACATGGAGTGAGTGACACAGGGAGTGGTGAGGTCAGAAATAGCAAACACCTGAAGCTGGAAGAGAAAGCTGACAGCAATTTATGGAGCAAAAAGTCTCCAAACTGCAGGCAAAGCTTGCACCACTTGTTCTACAAGAGGAATGGTATTGTACATGACTTGAAATGGTATTTTTACATAGTTTTTGCTATGCACTGATAAGTACTACTGGGTCCAGGGAGTGTTTGTTTCCCCTGATTATTCAGATTAGCTAGGAAAACTGTCAAAGGAAATGATATAAACTCCTGGCGTCTTTGACTACTGATACAATTTTGTGCATCCTTCCAAACAGCTTCTGTATCAATTTACTTATTCTCCTGCTGTGCTTTGCTACTGTTTCAGGATGTTAGATCATTAAACCAGATATCAAGCAGTACATACAGTACCTGGGGCTGAATTACTGGCTGGGATTTGAAATGATCTAGTAAAATCAATAGTAAAATATTATTAGTATCATCTTGTATTAATTAATACTGATTGGCTAAAATGTGAGAAAATATAATACAAGTCTACTGAGCCAAGAAATGTAATTATTACTTCTGTTTTCTTATATCTGGTGGTCTTAAGAAATTCCTTAAAGATCAGATAGGAAGAAAATGTCAGTTTTCTACAATACTTGTTTGTTTGCTACTTGACATTACAAAGTCTTCGTCCTGGTTAGCATGTACTCCATTAGTCAACAGAGAAAAACAAAGAGGGGTTTACTGGCCAATAATATTCAGTAAGTAATGTTGGAATTTTAAAAATTAAGTTAAATATTAAGAATTGACTCTTAACAGTTAATACACCTTTTCAAAAAGAGTGGCTAATAAATCTAAATGATTGAACTCTGAAAAGCCCATCACAAGAGGACATTCATAGAGTAATCAAAAATGAAAAAATAATTTCATCATGAAATTATTTGTAGCAAAATATAAATTAATCTCTAATTGTACTTGATTCTTCCTGTATGCCAGCTTTATAAAATACACAACAGGCTGGAACAAAAGTAAACTCATGTCTGGAAATCTACTCCTTCAAAACATTGCCCAGTCCAGAGCAGAAATGGTCTAAAATGCCTGCTCTACTCACCTAGAAACAATAGTACAGCTGAGGAAGTACCAAGGGCTGAAATACTGTGGTCCATTGGGAAATTAGCTGAGTTGCTCACTATTGTGTTATTGGTATTACTTAACTGGCATTTTTACAGGGTCAGCAAAACAGCCATGCAGCACTACCCTAATTCAAACAAAAAATGACAAAACCTCTTATGAAGATTATGAAGCTTTTGGAGTGCATAACCTACTATCACAGCTCTTCTGCAGAGCTGCAGAAGCGCATGATGATCTTCCCCTCCGAGTGTCTGGCACCTGTGAAACTCTCAAAGGAATTAGATGATAAAAATGGTTCTTGTACTTTTTTGTCATCTAAAATATAAAGGACTTGGAGCTGCCTTTAATTCTCCAGTCAGATATTTTCTACTAATTGCCTGGCACTGTACATTCTTACCTATTCTAATCCTCATGCCTCTACACTGGGCATCTTCTATTCTTTTTAGAATGTTTTTAGACATTTTAGACAACTAACAACATAACCTATCTCTTCATGCCTCCACCCCATTTTCTGCTGGGATTGCCTTTAGTATAAAAACATCATTTCCTGTTTTTCAAATAACTGATCTATGCTCATGTTGAAGAGATTGCTATTGCAGCAGGAAGGTCACTGGTGTCCTTTTGTGCAGAATGTTCCTGGTTCAACAGAGGAGGAGAAAGAGAAGAAACTGCTCCCAGGAGCTAAGAAACTCCCAGGTCCTGCTGTCAACTTGTCAGAGATTCAGAACATAAAGAGTGAGCTGAAATATGTCCCCAAAGCTGAACAGTAGCTGGAAGAAGCAGGTGAGTAAAGGAGAGGTTCTCTGCATGGCTCCAGGTGAAATAGGCTGATCCAGAAACCCCTCTAAGTAAAAAGATGGCTTTTGAATTACTTCAGTGGACCTGGAGTCACACCCCATAATTCAAAGAAAAAAAATTAGAAGCTATAATTGGGATTTTCTCTTATTTCAAACATAAATAATTGGAGACTCTATCCAATGATATATGGCACCTATCAACCAGCTTGGAGTAGTCTATTCAGCATACTAAGAATTCAGTTTATTTAGAATATCGAAGCCACCTTAAAAATAACATTTTGCTTCATAAACACAAGTTCCAGTTTTACAAAATATAGAACTTGTATTTTTACAATCTAACTACAAAAGAAGGTTTTACAGTGCAAATAAATTTATTGCAGTGATGGACAAGTAGGTCAGTATTTTTAAAAAGCTCCTTTGGAACATTAGTTATTTGATATTAATTTATTTATATAATTCAAAATTGACATGCTGATGGTTCCATGTATTTGATCAAACAGACATACTCAATGCTATATGTGCCACTCAAGGGTTTGCTGTAGTCCAGAACAGGAAGGACATGGACCTGTTGGAGTGAATCCAGAGGAGGGTCACACAGGTGAAGAGAGGGCAGGAGCATCTCTGTGAAAGACTGAGACAGTTCCACATGGAGTAGAGAAGGCTCTGGGCAGACCTCACTTTGGCCTTTCCACACTAAAAGAGGCCTTAGAGAAAAGATGGAGACAGAATTTCTAGTAGAACCAGGTTTCCCAGAGAGGTGATAAATGCCCCATCCCCTTAAATATTGAAGAGGCTTTGAAGAGGTGCTTTTTTTTTTCCTGTAAGAGATAGTTTGACGTAGATTTAGCCCCATATTTATTCTCAGATGATTGCTATTTTTAACATTTAAATTTTTTTAGTAATTACCTTACTGAGAATCTGACAGAAACATTTAGGCATAGGGCATGCTCAGATGTTCACTCTAAACTTTTCTACAGAAAGGTCAGCAAAGTAAAGGGCATCTTGAAAGCAGTGAGGTTATTATGAAGTCTTTTCTGTCTCTGTCCTTCTTTTGATGTATTGGTTATCAGGTTCTGACAGTGATACAGATTTCTAGATTTTGGTTAGTGAAGTCACAGGTCATATCTGACAACTTAGTTCCTACAGGAGTTGCAGGTACAGTACACACTTGGAGCCTGTGAGTTTGGATGTTGTGCAGAACTAAGCATGTGCATGAATTCCAAATAAAATTGAGATGTAAATTAATCACATGCCACATCCAGCAGCCTTGAATGATACTAAATCTAAGGACTGTCCCCTATAAGAGGACATTAATCAGATCTGGTGTTTAAGTCATGGCCTGCAGCCTTGTATAAAATGTGATATTGTCAGAGAGCTGTTTTAGGATTGATCATGCAAATCCAGAGATTATCTCAGTCTGCAAGAAATTCATACTCACATCTGCATGATACTTTGCTCCATCTACAAGAAGGAGTTAAAGATCATCCTTTAGATGTGATGATCTCCAAAGAATGGTGAACTGACTGGCCAATAGAATATGCCTGTGCAGAATGGGTGCTGAAAGATGAGGGTGCTCTTTGGTTTTCAAAGTTTGGAAATTAATTCTCTCTTACATCAGTACTATAATCTTCTCAGATATTCACTATTGAGGGATTTCCCTTTGATATTATTTTTTTCTTGTGGTGCTCCGTAGGAAATATCTACTTGAAACAGTTAGAATAACTCCAAATATTCTGGATAATTTCCATTATTCTGTGATCCTATAATATGATACAATAAAAAATATCAAAAGTACACTTTAACATGTCACAAATATCAAAGCTTTTACAACCACAGCAGATATTTCCAACTTTACTTCCTGTATTGTCATATTTCATGGTTAGTTTCAGTAAATTGCAAGCTAACATGATTAATTTTGTTTTAATTTTGATCCATGTTTTCTTGCTCAGTTTAGCATGCAAATCCAATAGCAAAAATAAGAAACCTGCAAAGCAGTAGGTTGGTTAATTATTTGCAAACCCATTCCTATATAATTTGCACTTTAGAGTAACTTCTGTTAAATATCTTCGGTCTTGCTCTTCACCAAATTAGGAAATATGAATAGACTTGCTAAGACCATAGTTGTGGGAGGAATGTAATTAGGGAGATGTCATGAGGCAGGATCCACTGAAGGTCAACAGGTGCTCCTCAGTTAAGATATCCCTTAGTCACCCCTGATGGGGATCTGGACTATCATCTATAATTAGCTAATTAGCATACTCTGTCGTAATTTTTTTTTTTCTTCCACACCTGTAGATGACATGCTAGATGCAGCTAGTTTTAATATACTATGTGAGTTATGATTCATTCCCTTTTCACCATCTACAATATTCTTTTCTGCTCCCTTCACACTTGGACATTTCTACAAGTACAGGAGTGAAGCATATGCAAAATAAAATAGCAGCAAAATACTATATGCTAAAAATATATGCCCTATTGAATAAGTAATGGTAGGAAGCATTTAATTTGTGACAAATGTACCCTGCTGTGGCTGAGATTTATTGTCCATTGTTGTGATAGCTCATCTGATAACTAGTATGGTGATTGTACTTGAAAATGGGCCAGGACATAAACTGGCATTTCACCTGAGAATATGGATAATGGCAGCCAGTTACTCCTGCAACTCATATTCATTCTTCATTCTGTATCCCTTCACCTTTCACGTCCTGAAGTGTGGAGGGCTGTGTAACAAATCTTTTCATGGCGAAGGACCATGGAGTCTAAATGCTGGACTTTGGTTTCAGAGGACCTAAATCTTCAGCTGAAGTGGTCTAGTCTTCTTGAAGACTTTCCTAGTGGAAGAACTTTTAAAATGCAAAAAGGGAAATTTACTGTCTTGAAGTTACAAAACAGTCTGTCATGTACATAGGGGCAGCACTCCCAGCACTGTGTTCTAGTTGTGTTTGGAAAAAAGAATTGTCAGGATCCCCATCACAATGTTAATGAGATGGCTTCTCACCATCTGATGCAGTACTTGCAGATGGATTTTTGTCTTTACCTGGAGTTCTACTGGGAAGGGTTGTTTGATTGCAAAAGGTAGTTGTGTTGTCAGGTTACAGAAACAAGGGAAACGTATTTTGAAGGCTGAAGAACTAGAAAAAGCTTCCTAGGACAGCTTAGCCTTTGCATTATACAGAGAACTCTGCTCCACATGAAATGAGAAGTCTTGTCAGCAGAGCAGCCTCTGAGATTGGCATCACTTAGAGAGAAAAGAAAGGGGAAGAACCTAAATAGAAGTCCCTTAGGGAATAAAGATCTTATATCCATACATAAGATGTTCCTTGGTGTTGCTATTAATTATTTACAGAAAAAATTTGTTGATTACCCCAGGCTAAAAATGCACATTGTGACTTTGCCCACTAAAGACTTAATTACAGTTTCCTGTTTTATGTAGCTTTTAAGCAACCCCTCAGTTAACAGCAGCCATTTACCTCTCCTGGTGTCCCTGCTCTGACACAGTTTAGTGTTTGCATCTTATTCCTGTGCTCACATGGATCAGAGGGGTACAGTTACACTGCAGTACAGTCACAAGCAAGGTTATTGCTTTTTTCTCCAGAAGCACAACAGTGCTTTGCTGGTAGAGGAACTCTGACATGCTGTGAGCTCTTGAAAGAGCACTGCAGTTTTAGGAAAATGTGTTCATTTGGTTGAGTCCCAGCAGCCAAAGCTTGTGTGAGAGAAGGGAATTCTGCATCCAGAGGATGCCAAGGAGATAAGATCTTCTGGAGTGGGAACTGTGGAGAGAAGGAGGATATGCATCAAAAATTTCTGCAAGACCCTCCTGCCAAAGTCAGAGGGATCATGGAGGGGATTTCTATGATATGCAGAAGTACCTAAAGGCAGGGGTCAGAGAGCACAGAGCCAGGCTCTTCTTGGTGGTGCCCCGTGACTGGAAATCCCCCAACATACTCACTGTGTGGCCTGTGTTAATTTCAAAGTGCTTCTTGTCTTCTTCTAGCCATGGTTTTCTATCATTCTGCTGGTTTTGATTCAGAACTCCCAGACCAGCAGCACTTGAGGATTTCATGGCCAGCCATCAATTTTGTGAGGTCCCTTCTTGTAAAATTGTCCTAAGAAACTAGGTAGTTGAAGGCTTGTAGGATTTTTTAATAGCATGTTTAAAGTTCTTTGGTTTGCCGTCAAGGTTTTTTGAGTCTACTTAAGATGCACTTTCAGACTTTAAAACAGAAGAGCTAGAAATTTCTTTTCAAACAGAAAAATTGAATGTCCAGGGCATAATTTTGTATTAGAGAAATCTTTGTAATCTTGTTACCTCCTCGAGCGGAAAAAAAAAAAAAAAAAGCTATTCATGTTTTTGTTTCCCAGAATTTCTGTCATCAGAAGAAAAAATTTAGTTGTCATGGTTTATCCCCAGCCAGCCAGCAGGTACCATATAGGCACTCACTCAATCCCCCACCAGCGGTGAGGGGAAGAGAATTAAAAGGACAAAAGTGAGAAATGGGTTGAGATAAAAACAGTTTAACAGGTAAATCAAAAGTCATGCAAGCAAGCAAAGCAAAGCAAAGCAAGGAGGTAATTCACAGCTTCCTAAGGGCAGGCAGGAGTTCAGCCATCTCCAGGAGAGCAGGGCCCCATCACACATATCAGTGACTTGGGAAGGCAAACACCATCCCTCCAAACATCTCCTCTTCCTCCCTCTTCCCCCCACTATATATTGATCATGATGCCTTATGGTCTGGAGTATCTCTTTGGACAATTGGGTCACCTGTCCCAGCTGTCTCCTCCCAACCTCCCACACACTCCCAGCCTCCTCACCAGTGTGGTTGTAGGAAAAGCAGAAAAGGCCTTGGCTCTGTGTAAGATCTACTCAGCAATAACAAAAACATCTCTGTATTATCAGCCTTATGTTCAGCATAAATCCAAAATTTAGCCCCATACCAGCCTCTGTGAAGAAAATTGACTCCACCCCAGCCAAACCAGCACAATTTTCTGTTCCAGGGCCCGCAGCTGCCCGCCCTGAATTGAGTCTCTACCCCCCACACAATGCTGTGGTAAGCCCCAGCACGTCAGTCCTTTGCAAGTCAAGGAGAGATTTCCTTCTCATTTTCTAGCTGAATTGTGGAAGAGAGGGTGGAGAAGAGACTGGAGAGAGTCTGCTTTCTAGAGGCCTGAGAAAGCTTGAAAGTATGTGTTAGGAGGTTAATTTTGCCAAGTAAAGAACAGGGCGTATTCTTATAAACCACAAATGCTTCTACATAAACTAGTTAGGAAAAGATGTTTTGTGGTTTTAAAAACTGACTAATAACTTCAAAACAAACACTGAAGAATCAGAAAACATTTTTCTTGAAAGCAAACTGTAAGAACAGATGATTGTATGTTTTCAAAACAAAAAATATGAAAATAAATTATTTTATTTCCAAACTGTATATTCAAGCAGAGCTCTTTTTTTTTCATTATTATTGGAAGAGACAAGCACAAAATAATAACTTGAAGAAGTCTCTCCTAATTTTCAGAAGATGAGCATGTTACTGCTCCCTCTACACCACACACAAGAGAGTTTGCAGACATGTGGAGATGAACAGGCCTCTACACACAGGCATGAGAAATGTCTTCACTGAGCCTTTGAAACACTAATGCCCATAAAATAACAAAATACTTCCAATGCTAGCAATGTGGAGCCACAAATCTCTGCTTTGTTCTCAAGTGAGAACCATTTCTGGAAGAAAGGTCCAAGAGTTTTGTTTGAAAGCTGAAAATTTTCCTAGGTCACTGCTATTTAATAGCTGCTTCCCTGTGGTCATTCTGTTGATTACTTAGTCTTGAACTTTTTTAGACTCTTTTCTAAAATAACTCCTCTCTTTCCATTGGTGCTGTTCATGACAGATTTTCATGAAAAATAAACTTTACATTCAGTTGTCTGAGTGAGATGCATTTTCTGAGGTGACATCCCTCAAAAGGCAGAGGCCATCCCAGAAAGGCAGGAGGCCTCCAAATACCAGATACTGAGGAATCAGTGAAGTATGAAGAAGGAATACTGTCAACAGGCTTTTTCTTGCTTATCTCTGCTAGGTGTGTTAAGAGTTAGCCCACAAACTACAGCATCTAACAACAGGTACCACTGGAATGTACTCCTCTTGAAATCTCAGAACAGGATATCAGGAATTCCTAAAACTTCAGATATTTTCTGTGTGAACATGTCCAAGTATTAAGGAGAAGATCCTGTGACTTGAAAGACACCTATCCCAAATCATATGCATATAAATCCATGCAGAACTAGCTGTAACAAGGGAACTGTGGGCACTAGAAACTGGAGAGCAGGAGCAAGATGACACTGATCACTGTTAGAGGGGTATGAGTGAGATGAGAGCAATGCTGTTTCTCTGTTCCTGGGAACTGTCCTGCCTGTGTTAGATATGCCTGGAGCAATCAGACACTGTAATGACAGAAATCATCAGAAACACAACATAATAAGCAATTCCAGTCATTCCTGCCATATACAGTTCAAAATGTGTTTCAGCACAAGGTTTTCAAGTGCTACATCAGAGTGAAAAGGCTAACTGCTTTGGAATACATGAAGTGTGACTTCCCACGTTAGTAACAGCTCAGATAGTTTTATCAAATCTACATAAATTGTAGCCAATTAAGCTGACAGTATGATCTGAAATATCTCAGCTCTGATGTGATAATCAAATGAATTTTCTTCTAAATTTAGTGCCTCATCATTTTGTTTTATAGTTTTTATTCATTTCATTTGATAGAAGACTACATAATTATGTTCTCACAGCCTTGTGCTTAAAAACCACATAAATTACTGCATTACTGTACTTTTTCATCTCTTGCAGAACTGGCTCTATGTGGCATGAGCCTTGTGACCTCTGTCCAGGAGCAGGCTATCCAAAGTGTCCCAAGACCTGCTTTGTACTCAGGACTACACCTGCTTCAGCCACCAAATCGCTCCTGGTGTGCCTTCTTTTGAAAAAAGTAGCTTTTTTTAGCCAAGGCTACCTCTGTTTCACACTTGTTTTGAAATTCCTTCAAAGAATAACATTTTGTAGTGTTTGAGCTCGCTGTGTGTAGGTAGAACATTGTATGTAGGTAGAGCTCATCATGACACTGATCCCAACATCCATTGCCCCACCATCAACACTACTGAGGAAACCCTGAGCTTCTAGTCTTGTTGGATTTTGCTGGCTCTATCTGCTGCTGTTTTAACCTCCTAATTCCCCTTTGATTTGCTAAAGGAGACTCAAATACACTGTATTTCCATGCGAACAAAGGACACAGCATAAATGAGTGTTTTCCTGCAGAAATATGTATTAGTTTTACTCTCAGTGTTGGTCATAATTTATTTTTCAAATTTGATTTGCTGTGGGTTGTAGCTAGTTGAAAGGAGACTCAGCTGAACTAACCTTTACTTCAACTTGGGAGCAAGTATAATGCCTGCTTTTTTGTCCTGCCATTTACTGGTTATAACAGCAGGGCTGTATTTACTTCTGACTTCAATTGACTGAGGTTCATGTACAAACATGGGTTCCATAAAAGCAGAGTAAAGCCCTCAGTCTTGGTGTTCAGAACTTACTCCCCCACCTTGGTAAAGTTGATGTAGCATTGCCTTTAATTTGATAATTCAGTTATTCAATGGATAAAAGAAATAAATTGAGTCCTTCAGCTTTTAGCTCTCCTGGGTCTTTGTTCTCATTTATTGCCTTGGAGCACACCTTCCTTAAAATTGCTGTTACTCCTATGTGAATTTGCAGAGCTTTCAGGGCACAGAAAAGCAGTCTCAGGGCCAATAATGGCTGTAGCTGTGAGTGCACTTAGGGAAGGGGGTGCTTGCCCTGCTTCCCAGCAAATGAACCCCACGAGCAGCAGAAACGCTGCTGTGCACAAAGGGAGAGCAGGGCTGCTGAAATTGCTTTTACTGAGGCAACATCAAAGAACAAAAAGCCTCCCCCAAAGCCAAACTGCTCCTGTTCTGAGGGAAGGATGATGACAATAACTGGATATTGCTGTTTCAAAGCTTTGAAACGTGCTGCCTTTATACAGAAGATGAAACCAACACAAAGTATGTACTGAAATGGAAGAAAATGCGTATCTGAAGACTTGAAACCAAATATTTGAGCTAAAATAGGCAGAATACAGGGAAAAGAGCACCTTCAGTTTTTGTGTGTTTACAAATCACACTGCTCTTGAGTACAGTATCCTTCTCAAAGGTTCTTAAAGATGGGATAGAGTATGTCCTCTGCTAAAATTAGTGAAGGATCTCAGACATCCACTAAATACTTAATAAGGATCTCAAACCTTTTAATTTTGAATTCCTCAATTTCCTTGGTTTTGTGGTTTTGTCTGATAATATTTGAATTAATCTGTCTCTTCAGCCTTTGAATAGAAGCATTTATTTTTGAAAAATATGTAATATTTTTCTCTTTTAGTTCTCAAGAAAAGAAGAGCTCTCTCTGTGAAGACGAGGCATATTTTCAGTTTTTCAGTCCATTTTGCTGAAAGTAAAGTGAGTCTGGATGGGTATATCATACATGTACCCTTTTTTTAGTTTAAGTCCTTCATTAAAAAAAATAACAAATAATGTAGTACTGCATCTTTTTCTGCTTTTTATATGCTTCTAAAATTTTTATTTTGGAACAGAATCACTATGCTACCATATATGTGAGTAATTACTCCGGGGCAAAATAATTCTGCAGCTAAGTGTTGTCTGTCTCCAGTTACTACAGTTTAACACATTAGTAGACAATACCTGAGCCACTGCTGAACTTGTGAATGCTTCAAAGCCTGTCACAAACCATGTTTGTGTTCTGCCTTACATGTGTAGAGAACAAGAGCCTGGGCAAACCTCTGTTAAACCTGGCCACAGAACACCACTGTGTTGACAAGCAGTAGCTTTCTGGGCCATGTCCAAGTGTGAAGTTATCTGCAGTTTGGTTAAAATTTAAAAAAAAACCCTGAGGATGACAAATTGAGCAATCAGCTCCTACTTCTTCAATGCCTTGCTGTAATAGACACCATAGAGGTGAGTGGAGGCTGGCTCTCAGAGAAGCTTGTGCTGATCTGGGGTTAAAAGCCTCATTTTTGAGCTAAAGATCTACCATCCTTCAGCAAAGTCAAGTCTTTGGGGCTCCATCTGCAGCCAGATTTTTGGCATCTTAGCCATTTTCATCCAGGCAAGTCCATGGTAGGAATATCATGTGGGATAGCAGTAGAGTACCTTGAGCCATTGGAGCATTCCTTTACATCCCTCAGCCATGTCTGGAATTTTATTAACAGCACATGGACCAGATCCATGCTGGGCAGAATGATGCAGGCAGCTCCAGATAGCCATCAAGGATGGCAGAAGAACACATTGCACTGCTGTGCTCTGCTGTGTCCCAGAGAGACCCTTCATCTCCGTGTCTCCCGGGGCTCTCTTTGCCATGGAGGTGATCCTCTGGCATGATCTACCAGAGGGAACAGCCTGAACTCCAGCTTCTGCAAACACTCACTGGCTCGCTGGCCTCATCACTGAAGAGGGGAGCTGACATGCCTCAGAGCCTGGGGGCAGGCAGGCAGAGTGGAGAGCAGTTGCCCAACTCTGGCACTGCCTTCTGCCTCAATTGCCGAGTCACAAGGGATGGATGAATGCCTGCACCCTGCCAGGGTGCTCTAGCATTGCTCAGAGGTAAGTCCTGGTTCCTCCCAACAGGAAATTGGCTGTAAAGAGATGTACAAGGTTACAGAGAGAGGAAAATGGAGGCAGAGTCTTGTCTCACCCATAGTCCTCAGTGGCCCTGATCACATAGGTCCCTTGAGAAACTTTCTGCCCTGCAGCAACCCACACTTCTGCCATCTCAGGAAGGTGGCTTTGAATGAGCTGTTATGAACCCTTGAGACACTTCTGCAAGAAGCATGGTGAAGCTTTTGTGGAAAGCTGTTTAGACATAGCTAGCAGAAAAAAAAAATGAAAACAATCAGATCTTTTACCCTGGGGCTTCAGCAACATCCTCAGTCAAGCCAGGAGACATTTCCCATCACCCTGAATAAACAGTGTGAACTGTCTCCTCCAGATATGCTCCAACTTTTTTAAAAGCAAGTAGAAAATTTTGCAAACATGCAAGAGAAGGGATGTGCTGGTGGCCCCTCCCTTCTGCCTTGGCTCAATGATTATCGCATATACACAGCCAGGAAGCATGAATAAACCAGGTCAGGTCCTTCTCTGCCTCAAAAGGATTAAACCCCACAATTCTTGCTTCCCTGGAGACTGCAGACTACCTTGGCAGGGGGACCCTTTCTAGACTTCAAGCTAAAGCTCAGCTGCTGTGCTGAAGTGAATTAAAATTAATCTGCAGACAAGTCAGCCTGATGGCAGCTTAGCAATGTGGGGCTCAACTGGCAATAAGGAAACTTGCTTCCATGTGCCTTAGCCTGAGGATTGCTGTGTACCATGTCTAAAGGCTAATTAGTGTACCAACAGTCTCCTTAAGCTGTGATTTGGAAGAAACCAGGGAGGCTGCTGCTGTGTTTTTGTACTGTCTCCTGCAATTATGTAGGTGCTGAGGAGGACAATCTCTGTGGAAACCCACCAAGCTTCTGGGTGCTGCTCAGGTTTATGCATCTCCCTGGTACTCAGATGAACAGGGTTATTTAAACTCAGGAAATTTTAAATGGACATGAACACAGTTTGAGGTTATGGTGTAGCTGGTTCATGATTTTGAGGACCACAGTTTTGGATTTAAGTACCTGCATCCCATTTTCACCTGAGCTATCCAAATTGCTGGGACTGTCCTCCAGTGGTAAGCAGCTCAAACCCAAGGCCATGCAGAGGGAACTGTGTTCGTAAATCACTTAAGAGCCTCTCAAAATTGCACTCCAATTCTGAATCTCCCAATTGCATATTGCCCACTGCAGAGAATGAATGGAGCTCTGTCTCTCTGCAGTCAGACCCAGCACCTACGCTGGTACAGCTCTGTGAGTGCTCAGCAGCAGCTGCTGCACATGTTCTGAGAGGAGCCTTTCTCCCAAGCTGAGCAAAAGAAATCTTTCCCACAGAAACTGTGGATCATGGCCATGCGAATTCAAAACCAAAATACAATTGGTCTCTGGTGCCTGTTTTTTTAACAGCAGGTGATTCTTCTCATCTTTTCCTTCTATTTCTCTGTGGAAACATATTTTTTTTTCCTTTTAAATTTGTTTAGACAAAAACCAATTTTGTGTTTTGAAACGCAGTGCCATGAGAAAGTTTAGTTCTCCCATGTCTTCCAGTCAATCCTAATAACTCATTTCTAAATGCTCACCTGCCACAGATTGCAAATCAAGTTTTAACAGGACAGGTAACATGTTGTAACACTTTCATTTATGTTTTGAAGAAACCTATCAATTCCTTGGCAAAAGATGGGCTTACCTTTGAAACCCTAATAAATGAGAAAATCCTGTAAACACAACATATATGTGTATATATATACTGATTACTGATTTATATATACTGATTACTGGTGTGAAGAAACTACACGTGTACAGTAGATGTATGTATCAAACACTAAGCTACTTGTCCATAGACAGAGACAAATGGCCCCACTATCTTTAGCAGCTTTGAAAAAGCCAGATAATATGAAGAATTGAGCATATCCTGCATGGACCAGATGTCAGAATACACAGTTTTCTGATGCAGTCAGTAACATGTCAAGTTAAATTAACAACCTATATACGATGTCTTGGCTTCATGCTTTTCCATCTCTGAGGAGATTCTCTGGGTTAAGTGCAAGACAGCTGTCAAATTTCCCAAGCTGATTAAGAACTCTCACTTTTCCATGGCAAAGGAGCCATAAAATGTAGTATGAGACTTAAATATGCAGAAGAGGTTGCAGAGAATGTGGGTTATGGAAAAACTGTGTTGGGTTTTGAGTTGGCAATAATTTTCTTACCACCCTTTCCTTTTTCTCCCATTTTTGCTGTATTTTTCAATATATTTTGCTTCATACAAAGTACTAAGAATTCCAGGAAAAGTATTTGCAAAGTGCACAGAGACCACTAAGTCTCAATATAAATATATTGAAAACAAAACCACAGCCAACTTCTATCTCATCTGTGACTATATTTGTAGGGGTGTGACCATTGTCCCAGGCCCTCTCTTTTTATTGCATGTGCCAGAGTTATATTGAAAGAAAACAGATGGATGGTTAGTACCATGATTAATCACAGTTCAGTTGTGCTGTGATATTAGCTGAAGGCATATCAGATGTACACTATATTTATATGGAACAACACTCACTCATACATTATGAATTCTGTGAGAAGAAGCCATATGACCAGGAAAAAGTAGCATTTTTAGAAATTGTAACTAGCACAGAGAGTCAAATGTGGGTTATTTGCAGTACAGACTGTGTAAGGTGGCAGAAGAGGCAAAATTCATGATGAATAAATTGGATACTGCTGCCCAAATAGAGAGAGCTGAGATTTCTATTTTCTTTCATGGAGATGAGCCTTTTCTCAGTGGCTTCATGATCACAGAGCGTGCTGCTAAGGCATTGAGAGCAAAGAAATCAGACTGAGAGAGCTTAGGGATTGCTTCAGGTTTGGCAGCACTTGGCTGGCCCCAGCCCCAACACTCCCATGCTGACCATCCTTGTTCCTGCAGTGAAGATGAACCGAGGAGCCACCTGGCTCCACACCAGCCTCACAGCTGAGAAGAAGAAAGCTCTCCTGCCTTCAGAGCCCAGCAAGGACCACTAAATGTCACTTCAGCTGGCTGGGATCTCTGGGCACATCTTCCCTTTCAGTAGCAGAGCAACGCACAACAGTGCGTGTTGCTCTCACAGAGCTTCAAACTCTCCAAGTGCCTGTGATATCCCCAAAAAGTCCTGAAAGAGCCAAAATTACAGCAGAGCTGTGTTCCTTTCCTGGGGCTTCCAAACAGACAGAGACCTCGGCAAAGCCTCCACTAGTGTTCAGCTCTAGGAAGCTTCTGAAGTGAATTCTCTTTGTAACTTTAATTGGAGTTTAGTTTTAAAGTGGGGAGCACATCAGGCAGCAGCGGGGGAGCATCTGCAGATGATCCCTCTTCTCCAGGGTGGTAAGTCAAGGGGCAGCAGCCCCCTGTTCAAAAAGGGTCTGTAGAGGTTACACTGCTGCATTTTTTCCCTTTAACTCCAATAGCAGAAGCAGGTAGGTTGTGCTGCTGCCCTTCTGTGTTTCCCTGGCTACCACAGAAATGTGGTTGTTTTACTTTCCCCAGCTTCTTCTCAATAGCAATGTAAAGGAACAGTGTGTCCTTCAGCTGCTTCAGCAATGTGAAGAGCTAAAACTGCAAAAGACTCTTTTCTGACAGTCTTTTGTCTTCTTGTGCTTCTGAGTTTCCCATTAATAAAGACTATTTTTTTTCCCAAGCACTAGTTTTCAAATAAATTGTGCTTTTGTCAATTCTATTGATATAATGATTTTGTACAGAACATTGCCCAAAGGGTTAATGGATAATCTAGTTTATTTACACTGCTGATTGTTGGTAGGATGTGAGTTTGGGATTTTTTTTTTGGGGGGAAGGGGGGCAGAAAAAAGGGAGAAATAACTGTTGCAATGAGATAAATCCCAGTCAAAACATATCAGTAAATACTGCATCGTGGCAGTAACTCTTCAGGGAAACTAGAGGGCAAGCTTCTAATGTACTTTGAGCTCGGTAAACCCGCAATTAGGTATCTCCTCAGCTTCCCAAAGAAATGCTAAGTGCCTCACTCCTAGGGGCTTGCATGTCTAATCAGCTAAATGCTTTCAAAATACAGCCCTGGGAGGGCTCAGGAAGCCTGCTGCATAAAAATAATAGTCATTGCTGTGTGTCAAGCAGCTCCTATTGTGAGTCTGCTGATTATTATACCCAATATAACTGAGCTGTCTTTTGCCTATTCCTCCATTTGTCTCAAATTTTCGTGCCATGAATAGTGTTTTATTGTGTACTAGAGGTCATTGTGGGCCAAATAGGGTTTTATTATTATTGTTATCATTGTGGTTATATATGTGAGTATTGCTTAGCATCTACATGGGGCTTGGCTTCTGACCCATTCATAAAAATAATTTTTCACTTTCTATGGGTCAGTCTTTGAGTCTGGGGGAAACTGGGTATACAGCTCATTTTTAGAGCCTGTAGTTGTCACAATGAATCTCGAAGGGCAACACTAAAGTGTTTGGCATCACACACCTAAATGAAGGTGCAGATCAATGCAGCAGGAGGCTGAGATGAGGCAGAGGCTGTGGAACCAGATTGGGAATGCCGAGTTGATGTTATACTGGAGATTCAGGCTCTACCCTCAGCTGAACCACAAGGGAGCAGGAATAATGGGGTTAAACCATACTATTTACAGTTAAAAAAAATAGGATATTTCACCTCTGATTTGGGAAGCTATGTCCAACAGCTTCTGAATATTAGGAGTATTGATCAGGGATTAGGGTTTTTGAGTCTGTCAGACCTGAAATTTCTGACCCTTGGATAGCCCCCAAAGTCAAAGAGCAGCACCAGCCTCCTGGGCAGCTGCTGGGATAAAAAGCTGGCCAGATCAGTCATGCTCAGTGTTCCATGTTGCATCAGGAGAATTGCTGAAAGCAAAATGTTTCCATAAAAAGTTATATTTTCAAAGCACAAAACTTTCCCAGTGGAGAAATGTTCCATCAGAAAAATGTTGGACCATTTCGACTCTTGGCATACTCTTAAGGTACAAAAACTCATTGCATTTTAAATAAATTTCAGCAACCTCAGCCCATGCCAACTCTCAAGCAACAAATCTACTAAACTCGGCTTTTTCTCCAGTAATTATCCAACCTGATAATGCTCTTGTCATTTCACCCTTTTGCTTCACTGAAGGAAGAAAGGGTGTGTTTTCAGTACACCAAGATGCTGTTTGCTTCTTTTTTCATTGCCCTGGAACTTGAAACTCATAAAAAGTCATGATATAAATATATATATATTTTTAATCTCAAAGTAGGCATATACAAACGACCCCAAAAATCAATTACCTCCAGGATACACATGATCAGACTTTGTTTTATAAAACTTTTTTTTAACATAGTCATTTCTAAAATCAACATCAAATGTGCCTATTTTTCAAGGACAAACATAAGACAACAGTCTGCCTTGCCAAAGTTTGAACACATGGCTTTTGAAAGTCTAACCAGTCAACACCCAGTGCTTAGACCTTTCTTCTCAACCATTAAAGCTGCACAAAAATGGAAAGTATTTGCAATAAAAAATGAATGGCAGAGCTAGGATCCTGAACAATATGCGAATTCTTATGGGTAATGAAATAAAAATCTTCAGATAATTTTAAAGTCTGATAGGAAGTGAGAAATCAGGCAGTATGGAAGGTAAGGGTATTGTTTATCTGTT
Source organism: Polioptila caerulea (assembly GCA_013397295.1). NCBI lineage: Eukaryota > Metazoa > Chordata > Aves > Passeriformes > Certhiidae > Polioptila > Polioptila caerulea. The sequence goes on from VYXF01002215.1 coordinate 236,488, forward strand.
TGTCATTGCACATAAATTAACATACTGTACAGTCTGCCTTATATTGTTTGCCTGAATTTTATAATTTGTAACAATTTTCCTCATACCATCTCATAGTTACAAAGTTATGCATGGTTACAAAACACAAACAATAATGCTGAATCATCTTTTCTACATACCAGTAAGCCTCTGAAGTAGCCTACCTCCCTTTAATATAGGGGAAAGAAAACTTGGTATTGATATCTTAATATTTGAATATGAATAACCACTATTAGGCTTCGTGTTCTGTCTTGACTGATTAACTGATGCTTGTGTGAGTCATTTATCAACTCAATATTATTTTAATATGTGCTTTTTATGATTCAGTTCCTCCATTTTTTTTGAAAAAGAAAAACCCATGACTCCACAAAAGTCATCTGTCAACAAAGATCAATGGCACTTTAGAAATGCCATTAGTGAGGGACTCCATAGGAATCAGCAGCGTGCCAAATATTTCACTTTTCACAGTCTTTGTCCCAGCAGCTCTACTATCTCTGGCAAAAAAATTTCTTAAGCTTTTGCTTACGATTTTTTAATTTCAAAAATACAAACAATATTTAAACCCTCCTCTCTGTGTGAAAACCACGCAGACATGAAGCAGTGTTGCTTAGCACTGGGTGTATGTCTCTGGAGAAAATGCCAGCTTATCAGGAGTTTTAAGTGGCAGCCAGCATGACAATAGCAAAAGACATGAGCATTCAGGTGTGAAATCATAGAACCTTTCCAGCAGCAGCATTTTGCTGTGTGATAGGTTGCATTTGGATTTGTGAGAATGTTTCATACATAATTTCGGGTGAAGCTTTAATATTTGATTGGGGAGCCAGCACAAATGAAGTGCCAGCACAAAAGAAGTCCAAGGACAGTGACTTCCTCCAGAATCTCTTTTGTGCAAAACAACTTGAAAATCATTGTTCATAATTTAATTATGTAGCACAGTTGTGCATTTTAGAGTTCATATGGCATGAGGAAGCACAATCTTTAGGCCTACAATGGCTTTTATTTTGTTTGAGGGACTACAATAAGACTGCCAAAAGGATTCACCTGGAAGAGTCTTTACCATAAAAATGCCAGTAAGAATAACATCATCTTTCTCCAAATTTCAGCCTCCTCAAATCAAATATTTTTCTAGAAAAACAAAACTGGGTGGCCTGTTTTTCCCAGAAAAGCACAAAATATCTGGGGATTTTCAATTTCCTGAGAACAAATCCAAATTTTTCAACTAAATCAGGCACTTTTGTCAAGAAGCTTTGATTTGTTAGATTTCCAGCTCTGTGTCCACCCCAAATAACATTTCTCAGTACTTGCAGCAGCTGTTGTTCGGCAGCTTCAAACCCTTGATGCTGTGGGTTTGTGCAGACACAAACCATTAAGATCATGAGGAAATTTTACAGTCCAAGCTGCTGGAGGATTTACAAGGCTGGGAGAAGCCTCAGCAGACATCCTCCTTCCCTGCCAGGCACAGCTCCCTCAGCTGGTCCCTGCCGAGTGCCTGGCCAAGGCACTGGTTTGGAGAGGCTGCCAGGGGAGCAGGCAGCGAGGGCTTGAGTGGTGCAAAAATGGCTTTGGAGCCCCCGATTGTGCCGTCCCCTGTGGGATGTGAGAGGCTTTGTCTTTTTGGAGCTGTATGCTGGGTTCCCTCACGATCCAGCCTGGAGGCTGTGGCCCCCACACTCACAAGTCACTTTTGAAGCAATCCAGGAATTCCATGTTTTAGCTGGCCAATAATTTGGCCATGTTTGATCCAGGTTACAGAGTTCAGTACCAGTAATGGTGTTCCTGCCTTTGTACTTTAGCTGCAGACACCTCTAAGGTATTTTCCCCACATCATCCCCTGGTGGGCTGCCAAGTGCTGACTGCAGGGAGCCTCTGCAGCAAGAGCACTCAGCGCCATTTACATTTTCTCCTAGCTGGAAACTTTGTTTTCAGAGACATGTCCTGGCTGAGAAACCCCAGCCAGGCAATTAACTCTCAGAGGGTGCATTTCGTATTGCATCACTACTCTCAGTCCAAGAAAGATGTCCCATTGTTTTAAATGTCACAGCTTTTTTTGACTTCCTCCTTTAATGTTTTTATTGTTTATTTTGTTTTGGCTTTTTTGTTTATTTGTTTGTTTTCTGTACTGAATATTTTACCAATCATTATTTTATTTGTACTAGTGCTCTGTCTGGTCCCTTCTGTACAGATCTTTGTCTTGCAGACACCACAATTTCCAGTCCATAAGGGCTCCTACCGACCTCTTTTCTGGTTCATGCTATGCCACCACCCAGGTGCATTGCTACTGGCTATTTTCCACCCTGAGCCTGCAAGCAGCTGAATGGCTTTGGTTATCATTGGAGAAATCAATAGGATTTGTTGCACCTCAGAGGAGGTAATAAACACTTGGCAGGATCAGCCATTAGGCTTTGGCTTCCTTACCCGTGAATTTGCTACAATGATAATTACTGAAGTTTCACTGTCTGCTGTTATGGGGAATGAAAATGAAATACAACTAAACTGTCCAAGAAATCCCTCTCTAATCTCACCAACATAAACCTTCTGCTGCTTAAGCTCCTTAAGCCATTTGGCTTCATTAACAGACTATTTGGGGTGTACTTGCTAATATGGTCAGGATGGTACCTGACAACAGGGACCAAGGTCTTGAGTGATGCCTACACTGGCAATCAAATACTTTTTAACACAGAGATTGTGTAGGTGAATGGGAACCACTTAACATAAACTCAGAGAACAATTTTCCCTATATTGATAAATAATTGCAAAGAACAATAATTATAGGCACACACCTGCATGGACTCGGCAGAGCTTACTAAAGTGCTGGAGAGGAGAAGCTTTTTTTTTTTTCCCTTCAGCAGACACTAATTTCAAAGGTAGAAAGTGCTGCAGTATAGTTCTCATTAACAGAGGTAAAAAGAGCTGCTGCAGATCCTGATCAACAACTTTAATCACAGCATATGGTATATGCTGCTTAATCTTTGCTAGCCATTATGAATCACAAATGACCTCACACAGTCCCAAAGCAACTGAAGATGGGTCTGCAAAATCTTTTTGTAAGGATGACACTTTAAGTTATGAGAATTTGTAGTGAAAATGTTAATGAAAATCAGAAAGTTGAAATGAAAACTTTAATGTAATATGAGGTAAGCATCTGTTACAGCCACTGTGCTTTAAAACCTGCACAGAATGGAGAGAAAATGTAAAGGGTAGCTCCAGAAAAAGTCATTGCAGAGGTACTAATAATACCAATAACAGAGAGTGGACCAGAATTCATATAAGGTTTTCTTTGTAATAACATTTCAAAGTGCTCTGGATAATCAGTCCTTTAAAATTCAATCTCTTTATGAACTACTCAGATATGATAAACTTCAAGATATGCTTTGCCAGCTTTAAGAAATTGTGATTTTTTTATCTTTACAGACAATGTATTTATATCAGCATTTGTAGTGAATCCATTAGCTAAAAGACCCCATGCTCATGAAGGTTCTACTTCATGTAAATGAGAACTGGCAGCCCAGTATGTGTTTTAGGCAGCTTTCTGGTCTCAGCCAAGAAATGTCCAAACAAAAGTAAAATTGTAACCAGTAAGGCTAAAGAGATGTGGAAGTTCAGAACATATTTCCATGCTCTAGAGGTTGTAGTGTTTGTTGCACACTACAAATCCCCAAACTCTTGAATTAGTACTAGTCAAGAGGTAGGGATATTTGTTTATTTTTCACTGGAAATGCTGATATCTGAGGGTTTTTTTTTTCACTTTTGAAACTGCTACTTATTGCAACATATTGGACCACATACATGTGGATCATCAGCATCTGGGTTCCACTTACCAAAAAAAAAGGCAATATAAAAAATGACAAGTATCTTTATAATGTCTTTATGGACATTAGGTCTTTCAGAGAACAAAAATTTAGAATGTATGCTGATCTGAAAGACTTCTATTTGACAGCTGTCATTTCAGAACCACTGCGGGAAATTGTGTCTCTGTTGCAAGTTCCTTTGGTGTCAAAGCTTTATGTCAGAGCAGGTAACAAGAAATGTTGATAACAGTATAACACGAGGAATGTTTCTACCTGACTTATCCTGTCTTAAATAAAAGGGTCTATTGTGTCTGACTACACCTGCTGTTCCCAGCACTTGGCTGCAGCTCCTTTGTGTCTGCACTACCGAGCTGCAAACTGTGAAAGGGTCAAAACTGTCCTTCACTCCCTGTGTCACACTGTCTGAACTGAGATGTAAATCAGAGAAAGAACATATGCGTGTCAAAAGAAGCATATGGCTTTCAATAACTTCTTATAGTGAAGACAGCAAAGTTTATAATTAAAAAGATTCTTCTTGCATTTTGGTAGAAAATATTTTTTGCCCAGCATTCTTTGTCAGACAAATTGAAAGAATAAAAATTCTGACCTTTCTCTTTTTGTTTTGAAGCCCTACATGTATGTGTATGTGCAATCTACATTTCAATTTTCATCTGCTTTTTGACATATGTTTATAGACTGCAGGTAAAGGAAGAAAAAAAAGAGTTAAAAAATAGCTTTTTAAAAAAGGCATAAATGTTTACCTTTCCAGTATTTCACAGGGACAATGCCCATAAGATATAAAAGAGAGAAAACATATTTTGAAAGACATATGATATATGCTCAGCTATATGAGAATTGCTCTCATTATCTTGACAGAGATATAGCAAATGTGTTGAAATAATTTGTAAAAAAACCATGCAGGAAAACCTAGTTTAATTTAAAGTAGGATCTTTCATTTAGTCAACCAGATATCATTGGAAAGGAGTCAAGGGATGAACTCCCTCCTCTTTACAACTTAAAACATCTCTCTGGCATCTCATCACAGTATTAATATGTTAACCTGGGGCACATTTGGCTTCCTGCTGCTTCCCCTGGCATCTGTGTGGACAGTGATCTTGATATGATATAAATATTAAAGTAGTTGCACGGGAGAAGCTGATTGTAGCAAGTGTTGCCCATCAAAGGGAAGTGAGGGGAGAGGAATTGCAGCAGATCCAGTGGCACTCCAGGTTACTGTCTCCAAAAGGTCAAGGCTTTTACCAGATGTGTGGGAGAATTAGAGAGTCTAAGGAGATAGTCTGGCTTTATTTCACCTTGACAATTCACTAGAGCAATGAAAGGAGACGTGTCCCTGGATTTACCTTTTGCCCAGGTTTTTCCTTCTGTAGAGCAGTGTGTTTGTAATTCTGGGCTAATTCTGCTCCAGACTAACAGACGTTCATGACCTCTGTCCCCTTCTTACCTTACTGTAACCGATACCCTTTTCATTCCCTGTGTGCTGTTTGCTGGGAATGGCCGGATGTCTCTTAGATGACATAATGGGAACAAAACTCTTTCCTAGGTCTCCTAATTCCATAAGAAGTCATTACCTTCTTTTCCTACTTGCACTTTTGAAGGGACATTTTTTAACCCTTTTTATCAATTTTTCCAAATGGTGCAGAATTTTCTTTAAGCAGCCATAGCTGTTGTCCATGTGCAATTCACATGGTATGTACAAAACTCTTTCAGTAGTATGGAATTTTTAGTGAGGATGACTTAAGTCATGACCCACAGCCTGGCTAAACAGTATTGTGAAGACAAGGGCCAGTTGTCCAACTGTGAACTCTCTGTCTGCTCCCAAATAGAGCCCTCCTTGCTGCCTCTTTTTGAGGGTTGCATTTATTACTGAGATAGTGGTGAGTAAGAGATCTATAAATGGGTTCTGGTGAGGAGTAAACATCATGTGGTCGTTCACTTTGGAAGCTTGTTGAGTGGGAGGCATTTAGTGAACCTTGGTGCACTTGCTATTATCACTGATCTTCTCTGAAGTGCTAATGTCTGTTTTCTCCTGTGTAAAGTTACTTCTTATAAGAGGATGCTTTAACAGAACTTTGGGGTTAAATATATAGAGCTGGAAACTATTGAAATAAAAAAAAAATTATTTAGTGCCCAGATTATTAATACACGGTTTTAAATTATATAATATTAGCACCAAATGTGGTCATTTTATTGCATATATGGAGATACAGCCAAGCTTGGAATAGATTAATGTTTCTTCTTCTTTCAACTAGCGTGCTCTCTAAGAACAGAAAACGCTGACAACTGGAATTCCAAGTGGTTTTTGCAAGAAAAAAAATTATCTGCTTGCTGTTAACTAGTTGGTTGTTTTCAGAAAATAAAAGGGAGATGCAGCATTAAAAACTGTAATTTTGAGAAGGAAAAAATATAGTGAGATTTTGCAATTCATTTCTTTATTTGCATTTATTTTTGAGGTTGCATCTGTGTTGAAGAGCACAAACATTAAATAATTTCCTATATAAAAATAACTACTGCTTTTTTCTGTGGTCAGAAACCTCAGGGATGCAGTCTTTTTTATTCCAGAAGCTGACACTGGCATTCAACAGGCTGCAATTATAGCCTTGCAGATTCTCAATCAGGGAACAGAGAAGGTCTTGAGGGCTGAAAAACCCTCTTATTCCATGATTCAAAGCATTCCTAAATGTGTGCTTATGTCCCCCCTTAATCTGGACAACATTTAAGCATTTGCTCTGAAGTATATTCTTTTTTAAAATGGCTGAGGTTGTTGTGTGCAAGGTTAATTGGAGCAGTGAGGGAGTCTGGTGATAACCTGCAGCAGCTGAAAGAACCACCAGAGAACATAACTGTGAGGATTATTAATGTACCATAAGCAACCTGTTTTTGAGTTTACAGGCTCCCATTGATCTCCAGAGGAGTTTGTGCTCTAAAAATAGTGTGCCTTTGGGAGCTGGAACAGGGAGAATTGGAGCTGGCCAGAGGGAGGTCTGAGTGGATTAGAGCATCACAGGGAGATAATAGAGGGTCCACTGACTGCAAAGGGAGCTCAGGTAGTAATTATAAGCAACCAGAGAGCAGAGAGTATACCTGAGAGAAAGATAATAAAGTTGCCAGGTGTTAAAATAGCACTGCTTGCAAGCAGCATGCTTTAGACAAAATTTGAGATAAGTGGGCTTGATTTTCCTCAGCATCTGAGCCCTAAGGAAAGGTTTATCATCATGGCAGTTTGATTTTTGCTTCTTTTGGATGGCAAGTGGCAGGGTTCCTGGAAGCTACAGTTTTTGGTTTTTATTGCACCTCCTGCTCACTAGTTACTCTTGTAGGCACATGGTCTCCTAGAAGTCTGGGTTTCCTTTGGTTAGAGCTGCTGTGTCCCAGTTGTGACTGGAGGAGCTGGACACAGCAGGTCTGCCTAGAGAGAGACCTGTGTCATGGAAGGAGGGAGGAAGGGAGGTGCTTGCTTGGCTGGATGGGATATGATGCCATTTTGCATTTTTCAGCCCTGAGGTCATAAAGGCATTAAGGGATATTAATACTGATTTCAATGGGAACTGAAGGTCAAAAGTGTGGGAACTATGAGGAAACAAAGAAAGGACAAAGCAGTATTTGATAAATACGGAGCGTGTGATCAAAAGTAATCCCATCTACCAGATTACTTGCCTTATTAACAACACAGTAATACAATTTATAACACCTTGCTGGTTTAGTTTGTAAACTCACTGATGGCTCCACAGCCAGGCAGGGGCAAGAGGGACCTTGCACATGGCCCATGAATCCACCTTGGCTCTCATGAGTAGAGGACAGCTTCTCTTGGGACAAGCAAAGCCTCTGCCAGACTTACACACTGCCTGAGCCTCAAGACCACCTCAGGAAAACATCCAGTCCAATGTCCTGCTCAGATCATTGCTCAGGTCATTGCTCAGGACCATGTCCAGTCAAGATTTGAATATCTCTAAGAATGGAGTCTCCACAACCTCCCTGGGCAACCTGACCAGGTGTTTGACCACCTTGATGGTAAAAGAAAATTTATTTCCTATTTAGATTAAATTCCCTGTATTTCAATTCATGCCTGTTGTCTCCTTTCCTGTCACTTGGCACAGTGAGGAAAGTCTGTCCCCATCCTTTTTGTACCCAAGGGCTTTGTACCCATCTTCTTTGCATTACCACGATCCTTGGGGGCACAAGCCCAGCACAGGATGGCTGTCATTAGGAACTCAGGAAGTAAGGAAAGGCTAAACTACTTTAAGAAGATAAGCATGGAGCTCCCATGCAAGGCAGATGTCTCCTCCAGGGTGACACCTGCAGAAAACACAGCCTTAAATCTAAGATGCTGAATCTGCTAAAAAGATTAAAAAACAAAATCATGTAATCCTAAAACCCAGAATGCTAAATTACAGCTGTCCATCATGCCACAACCTGCCCACGATGTGTTTGGAGGCAGAACCTGTCACTGGCCTCTTTCAGCAGAAGAATCAGAAAACATTTGTGATGCTGAGGACCAGACTGTGCTCAGATTTTCGCGCTGTGCCCTGCACTCCTCCTGATCCTAAGCTTGAGCCCTCACGTTCAGTCATAGCCAGCAATGTTTCATTCACATACCACTTGAAAACAGCCACCCTGTGATACTCAGGAACAGGCACAGAAGAGCTTTAAAGAGCAAGGAGAATAATCCTGAATGCTGAAGCACATGGAGAGGGTGTGTAGGCAGGAGGTGATTATACAGGACAGGATTACATGTGCATGTGTGTATCCCAAGGAGACATCAAGTACAGCCCTAAAGCTGGATTTTGCTTTTGATATCAGAAAGAGAAATACCTAAAATTACCTGACTGGAAGGAAATTTCAGCTGAAACAGAGCAGTGCATTGCCTTACTGGGCACAGCAATGAGATGGTTACGTCGTTTGATTGCCAATGGCCACAGAGAGTGTTGGCAGCACTGCATGTGGTGATATGGCAGCTTCACTGTGGGCAATGACACCCTCTCACTTTCTTTCAAGACAAGTTAATTAACATTTGATTTCTTTATTTAAAAGTTGCCATCACTTTCAAGCAGTCAGTGTAAGCCATGCAGGGTTTCTCTTAATAGCACCTCTCTTCCCCAGGGAAGAGTTTCTTCTGCAAGCCAAGCAATCCCAGCCTTTTGAATGCCCCTCCACTGTTTGCTGGAATGTGCACAGCCTATACGTGTTCAGGAGCACAGCAAAAACTCACTTCATGTGAAGATACTGTGAGATATAGAGGGTTGCCATTTTTTGTTCTGTCCTGTGACTTTTTCTCTGTTTTCTAAGCTTTTGTTAAAGGTTCATGAGTTCAATAAAATTTAGCAGAAGTAGACATATCCCTCCACCTCAAATACTTAGATCTTAGCTGATTAAAAATATATGCTGAGAAAGTTAATGTCTTGACCTTTTGGAAGTTAATTGCAAAATCTGTTTTCAGGTTTTCAGTATTGAGCTATCTGGAACCGCTGTTATCAATAGCAACCATGGTACTTCTTAACTTCAAACAGAACAGAAATAGGCCCTATACTGGGCTTCAAATTAGCTGTGACTATGCAGGAAAGAGTCACTGTAGACAGGTCAAAATTGCTCATCACTCCCCAGACAGAAGCTAAGTGCCCCCCCAACCTTGCTTTAGGTAAATAAATCAGTGGGATTTATGAAAAGAACACAGAAAATATATGTCCAGAACACTGTCCTCAGTGCTGGTCAGTCATGAGAATTAAAGCAGAAATAGGGCAGAAGTGGAGCTGTGTCAAAAGTAGTTACAGGAAGATATATGCTACCAAAAGAAGAGAGGCTGAAAATCCCCCAGGACTATTCAGTTTGGATGGAGTCCCACCAGTGAAGACTCTAATGGGCAGAATACAAAAGGCAAGAGAAGACCAAAACCAAAGGAGCTTAAAAAACTTTTAAAATGCACAGACATATATATATGTAGATGTCAGTAATTAGTATTTAATGGTAACATTAAGTACTATTTTGATTTTTGTGTATTCATGCATCCCTACACCCTGCAGCATGGCCACACTGCTGAGCCACATGGCAGGGTCTGCCTCCTGTGCCTGCTGAGGCAGGGGCAGGGATTTCCTGGGGCTGTCCCACTCAGGATGTGTGCAGGCTGGACCTGCCCAGCTCCCACACCCTGCTGGATGGCTGGGGATGAGATGGGCACTGGGGGGGCAGAGCCCCAGCACCCTGTACCCAGGGCAAAACTCAAGGCTTTAAAGGCCTGAGGTTTTGACAGACTCATGAGGCTTCGTCAGACAAGATCTGGAGGGAAGGTGGGAAAAGCGAGCGGGTCACAAAGATTTGTATTCCCTGAGCTTGGCTGTAAACAAGTGCTGTCAGCCAAGGGAAAATTGCAGGTGTGGGGAGTGTCCTCCCTGTCACAGCTTTTCTGCATGATCTGAAAATACCCATGAGTGCACTGATCATGATTAATTTCTGGTCTTCTATTTGTTACGCAGGTCTGACAAGTGAAACTGAATGGATTCCAATGAATGGAGAAAATTTCAAATATTTTATATATTTGTATGAAAACTATGAACTTCCCAACTCTTCAATATCCTGTATCTTCTTTGTACATTTATATCAATGCTTTCTTGTTGTCCACTTTGTTTAACCTAGGAAAGTAGTGCTGAAATAAAACAGAACAAAGCAACTAGCAATGAATATGTGCATGTACAGGAATGATTTTGACCTGAGGGAAGAAGTGTAAGTCTGAGTAAAAGCAGAAAAAACTTTTAAAAATTACATCATTATTTTCAATTAATTTGGTTTCTTTCTTTTTGAAAAACATCAGTATGTACAAAAGGGTTTTTAAATGACTTCACAAAATGCAGAATAAATTAGGAATATAACGTTTCATGTCCTGTTGTGTGTTCTTAGTTATAGAAGAGGAATCATGTATCATGTAATAAAGGAAATGAAAATATTAAAAGCAATGGTCTTTCTGGTGAGTTGAGCTAAATTCTTCTTTTGTTGTAGAGACAAAGTGTTTCTTTTCCTCCAGAATCTAAAATGCACTGCTCTTCTGACACTTGTGCATCACTTTTATACCATGAATATACAAGATGTGAGGTAGCTGACAGAAAACCTGCAGCTGTTCTTCAAATAAACAGTCATCCAACCTTGATGGAACACGTTTATGAATACAGCTTGAAGGATCATTATCTTCAAAAGCTCAGATCAAAAGGGGACGTTGGAATGTGGATGCTGGGCAAAAGTAATGTATGATCACAGCACCTCTTACACAGAGTGATTAATCCTTGATGCTTGCATTATATGGACTGCACATAAAAGGAGACTGATGCATATTCTCTTTTTGGAAATGAGATCTTATTGTCAGAGAAATTTAATACACTGTGTCTCCTGGGTGTCTTTTATGTTACTTACTGTAAAGGGATATGAAGAACTGTTTTTAATAATATTCTTCTAATGTTGATTGAAACTATTCTACATACTCTGAAACTCTCTTGTTTATTCAAATAAAATAAAGATAATTATTCTGGTTAGGAAACAGATTTCAAGTTGAATATTACTTACAATGACATCCATTTAATTCTTGTTTTCTCCATCAGATAATATAAGAACTTACTGAAATTATTTTTGAATTTTAAGTTTCCATATATTTGCATTACTTTGTACAGGAAATTAGAAAGGAGCTGTACTCTCTGCAGCTCAATTAAAATTACATTCTTGTATCTTTCACTTTGAATATGCAATATCAACATTGCTTACTATCCTATTTCATCCTTATATGCTCTGATTTCCCTTAATGCATTTCTTGGAGGTGAGCATCCCTGAAGGACAGGTTGAAATGGAAATGTCAAGAGATGGAATGCATCAGGAGCACCTTTCATTTACATCACAAAGAGATTAACATGTCTGTTCAATCAAAAATGAACAATTTTCCCCAACACTATGTTATCAATCACTGATATTGGACTGCATTGTTCCTACCAGTCTGGAAATGATAGAAAGGAGAAAACACATAATCCCTTGATTCAAAAGCATGCTGAAGGTGAGATGAGATGAGTCAGGGCCTTGGCTTTTGTTTTCTTTGCTTATTTCAAAAACACTAATTTCAGAGAACTGGGGAAAAGTAAAGCCTCATTTCCTCCCTCCTTTTTTAGTTAGGAAACTTCACAGTGGAAATTCCAGGGAGTCGAGAGAGTTGGGACCACATCCCAATCTTCACGTTTGAATGTGTAGGTGAAAGAAAAGAAAAAAAACATCCCTGACAGAGAAGTGTGGTTCTTTTGCCATATTTCAAATCCTTGCTTCCAAAGGGAGGGGTACCACCAGAGGCCACTGAAACATCTTCAGAGTGGGGAGGAACTAGTCAGAGGGAAAGAATACTTTTTCTGAGCTTTGTTTTTATTTTAAACTAAAATTTTTACACTCCCTTGAGACTGACAGCCAATGGAGAGTGGGGGTCAGTGAGAACCCTGAGTAAAGTCTTAGNCTGGCATGGGGAATTCTATCCCCTAGATGTTAGATTTTGGCACAAATTTAGGGAAGGACTGAGGTCTTACAACGGAGAACAAGCACAGAAGTACCTAATAACAGATCATGCTAAAATCATGCCCATTTCCATGTCCATGTGGTCACATGGGAGTCTTTGCAGGTATGAGCCCAGCTCACTGGCAGGTGTGGATTTACACCTCCCTAATGACCCCCTCGGGAGGGGGGGCAGAGGAGTGGCTGCCCCAACACAATCACAGCTGAACCAGAGAGAGAACCCCCCTCCCTAACCCACTCATGGAATCATTTTATATCATGGGAACCCATGATATAAAAGCAAAATACCCAGATTTCAGTGTCACCCTGTGCCCTGGTCTCTGTGCCAGTGTGAGAGTAAATCAAGGGACAGTGCTGCCCCTGTGTCACCAAGCACTGGGCATGAAAGGTGGGGGAGATTAAACTCCCTACCCAGTGCTCTGCATTGTACTTTTTTTTTTGTCCTAATGTCAAAAAAGACATTTTGTTAATCTAAGAGAAATTGTTCAACAATGTTGTGGTAACCTGTTCTGTTAGACAAAACAGAACTGGGTACCATGCAGTGTCCACAGCAAAGGGTTCAGTCTAATGAGAAAGCATGACCCCAACACATTTGGGAAGAGAGTTTTAATCACTGGCCAGGGAACAAAATCACACTCTAAGGATTTTTCTGATTATCTGCACAGAAAAATCCAAACACATTTATCTTAGAGGTAAAGAAAAAGATAGAGGTAAAATAATAATAATTACTGTTACCTGAAAATTTTGGGGAGTTTGAATGCATCCCCCATTGGTTACTCTGGTTTAATCACTTCCAGTTAAAAGATTATATGGCTTCTGCATTTCTGAGGCAAATAGTGTGAGCTGTCTCAAAGCTCTGGAGGCTTGGATTTATGCATTAATTCAAATTATAGAAT
>VYXF01002215.1:249946-331213 GCA_013397295.1 Polioptila caerulea
TCAACATTGCTTACTATCCTATTTCATCCTTATATGCTCTGATTTCCCTTAATGCATTTCTTGGAGGTGAGCATCCCTGAAGGACAGGTTGAAATGGAAATGTCAAGAGATGGAATGCATCAGGAGCACCTTTCATTTACATCACAAAGAGATTAACATGTCTGTTCAATCGAAAATGAACAATTTTCCCCAACACTATGTTATCAATCACTGATATTGGACTGCATTGTTCCTACCAGTCTGGAAATGATAGAAAGGAGAAAACACATAATCCCTTGATCCAAAAGCATTCTGAAGGTGAGATGAGTCAGGGCCTTGGCTTTTGTTTTCTTTGCTTATTTCAAAAACACTAATTTCAGAGAACTGGGGAAAAGTAAAGCCTCATTTCCTCCCTCCTTTTTTAGTTAGGAAACTTCACAGTGGAAATTCCAGGGAGTCGAGAGAGTTGGGACCACATCCCAATCTTCACGTTTGAATGTGTAGGTGAAAGAAAAGAAAAAAAACATCCCTGACAGAGAAGTGTGGTTCTTTTGCCATATTTCAAATCCTTGCTTCCAAAGGGAGGGGTACCACCAGAGGCCACTGAAACATCTTCAGAGTGGGGAGGAACTAGTCAGAGGGAAAGAATACTTTTTCTGAGCTTTGTTTTTATTTTAAACTAAAATTTTTACACTCCCTTGAGACTGACAGCCAATGGAGAGTGGGGGTCAGTGAGAACCCTGAGTAAAGTCTTAGGACTGCAAGAAATCCTTAATAAAATATGAAATTAGCAACAAAGTAGTAGGAAAAAAAGGAGGGTGTGAAAACTCTGTGTCTCAGTTAGAAAAGGGTTTACAACTGGTCTGAACCATCTTGTGCTAGTGAGGTTATTTTTCATCTAAGCCTTATTAAAGGTTCTCACTGCAGGGCACACACGGGGCAGTGAAAGGTGTCCCAAGCAACTCTGCAGTCTAGTACTTCTGGCATGGGGAATTCTATCCCCCAGATGTTAGATTTTGGCACAAATTTAGGGAAGGACTGAGGTCTTACAACGGAGAACAAGCACAGAAGTACCTAATAACAGATCATGCTAAAATCATGCCCATTTCCANTCTAAGAGAAATTGTTCAACAATGTTGTGGTAACCTGTTGTCTTAGACAAAACAGAACTGGGTACCATGCAGTGTCCACAGCAAAGGGTTCAGTCTAATGAGAAAGCAAGACCCCAACACATTTGGGAAGAGAGTTTTAATCACTGGCCAGGGAACAAAATCACACTCTAAGGATTTTTCTGATTATCTGCACAGAAAAATCCAAACACATTTATCTTAGAGGTAAAGAAAAAGATAGAGATAAAATAATAATAATTACTGTTACCTGAAAATTTTGGGGAGTTTGAATGCATCCCCCATTGGTTACTCTGGTTTAATCACTTCCAGTTAAAAGATTATATGGCTTCTGCATTTCTGAGGCAAATAGTGTGAGCTGTCTCAAAGCTCTGGAGGCTTGGATTTATGCATTAATTCAAATTATAGAATGAAACTGGCAGTTTTGTCTTTTCTGTGATGGTGTAAGCTAGTAGTAAAAGCAAGTAGTTAAAAAAAAAAAAGCAGTAGAAGCAAGGCCCCACAGTATTGCTTTACATAATATATCAGTAAAACATCTGATATATGCAGTTGTGTTTATGGATGTGATCAAAAAAACTGTGCCCCAGATCAAAGCCTGGAGGCACAGTTCACAGATGGGCATGAGATCTCACCAGGACCGTGCTCAGTGTACCCACAAGGGTGATAAAGAAGGTCCTTTTATTTTTCTTTTGTTTTATGCAGTCTGTAAATTATTTATGAGAAGGCATTAAAATATCTGGCACTTTGGCCATTTTTTATTATAAAAAATTGATGTTGAGAGAAGAGAATCACAGAAGATGGTCCAAGAAAAATAGTTGCATCTTTTCTTTAGCTTTAGGGGCAAAATATTGAAACAATTTTCTTTTGCCCTTGTGACTAAGTCCCAGTTTCTCTAATGTGTGCATATTTAATTTGAATGAGTTTTTGCAGATTAAAGAATTCATTTGGAAGAAGGATCCTAATTTTGGTATATGGGCTGCCTAGTACTATTGGTGCATGAATAAATACAAAGAAAACTTCCCCTAAAGCCAGTTTTTCAGTCCTCAAAAAATACTGCAGCCCCAAGATAAAATATTCTGTAGAGACAAAAAAACTGAGGGTTGGATATAAGATCAGTCAAACCTGGTAAAATCCAGTTTTCCTGTGTTTTTGGAAGAAGCTGAAAGCCATTTGTAAAATAAGCACACCTATCCATGTGTTATATTTACTTCCCAGTGCATTACTTTGCAGTAATCTATAAGGTGGATGCTTCCAAAGGCATCCTGCAGAAGACTGGTGACTGACTGCAAGGGCAAGTGAAGTGAGAGTGCTCTGCCCCTGTAACCAGCTGTGGGTTTCTGAAGCACTGGTGGATGCTAAATCTTGTCTGGTAACTAATTGAATTTGACTCTTTAATGTCATACTGTGAAAAGTGATTTAATCCTTTGCTCTCTCTTTAGTGAAACTGGAATTAAATTTGTCTTTCTTACAGATTCTGCATCCACAGTGAATGTTTTTTACAGGTAATGCAATAGTTTCTGTTGAGAGTAATCTTCATCTGATAGAGTGATTCTTAATTTCTGTCTGATACTTTCCTAGCTGAGCAATTGCAGGGTTTTAGTGGTCCATAACATGTCTCTCTTCCAACAGGAGTCTGACAATCCAAGCCCTGGCATGAGCAGAAATGCAGAAGTCAGCATGCAGCTGAACTGAACATTGTAATGATGCAGTACATTATCTTCTTGTTAAGGCAAGTGTGAGGCAAGTTTGTATACAAGGGGCAGGATTCACACATTTTTTTGGGCATGAGGAAGATCCATATGAGTAAATGTCATGGTTGACACTGGCCAGCCACCAGGCACCCACCAAAGCTGCTCACTCACTCTCCTTTGCAACTGGACTAGGGAGAGAAAATATAATGAAGTGTTCATGAGTTGAGGTAAGGACTGGGAAAGATCACTCATGAAATACCATTATGGACAAAATAGGCTTGAATTAGAGATATGAAGAGAATTTATTGCTAACAAAATCAGAGTGGGATAATAAGAAGCAAGGTAAATCCTTAAAAACACCTTACCCCCATCCCTCCCTCCTTTCAGCTCCACCTCCTGCTCCAGCAGTGCAGGGAGACAGGGAATGGGGGTTATGATCAGTTCATCTCCTATGGCTTCTCCCACTGCTCAGGGAGAGGAGTCATTGCCCTGCTGCACCTTGGGGTCTCTCCCATGGCAGACAGTTCTCCATGAACTTCTCCAATGTGAATCTCTCTCACAGACAGGTCCCCTCAAACTGCTGCAGCGTGGGTCACTCTTCCACAGGGTACAGTTCTCCAAGGACAGGCTGCTCCAGCCTGGGAGCAGGGGCCCCTTTTTCCACAGGTCTCTCACAGGATCACAGCCTCCTCTCAGACATCCACCTGCTCTGGCATTGGCTCCTCCATGGGCTGCAGGTGGATTTCTGCTTCCCTGTGGATCTCCATGGGATGCAGGGGCACAGCTATATCTCCATGGGCTGCACCAGGGGCTGCAGGGGAATCTCAGCTCCAGCACCTGGAGCATCTTCTGCCCTCCTTCTCCACTGACCTTGGTGTCTGCAGAGTTGTTCCTCTCACATGTTCTCACTCCACTCTTCTCTGGCTGAAAAATACTACTGTGACACAAATTTGTTTTGATTTCTTCTTAAATATGTTATCACAGAGGTATTATCACCATCTTTAATTGGCAAAACCTTGGCCCATGCATCTTTGGAGTCACCAGGTATTAGCTCTGCCAGAAATAGTGGAAGCTTCCAGCAGCTTCTCACAGGAGCCATCTCTGTGTCCCCTGTGCTACCAAAAGCCAGGCCATGCACACCCAATACAGTAAAACAACTCACAAAGTGCAGGAGAATAGTGCAAGTGGGATGAACTCATGGAAGATGAGATGTGGAAGGTGGGACTGAGAGGAAGATGACAGCCTAGGTGTAGGTTTCTGCTTTGAGAAATATGTTAGGGAGAAAAGTGATTTCAGGTCTCCCATAAGGCAGATGAAATATTCTTCAAAGCAGCTGGGAGAAATCTTACGATCACTGGCCCTTTTTCTCATGGGGGCTTTCAGCTTTCCAGCTGTCTGCTGGAAATACACCACAGCAGAGAGGAAAGAGTCCAGGATGTTCCCGGAGTATGTGGGAGATGACCTGACACAGCTGGTGAGGGAGCTAACCAGGGGAGGTGCCCTGCTGGACCCGTTGTTTGTGGACAGAACTCATGGGTGATGTGATGGTTGGAGGGCATCTCGGGCAAAGCCCATCATGAAATGATAAAAGTTTTTTGATTCTTGGAGAAGGAGGGGGACCAGCAGAACTGTCACCTTGGACTTCCAGAGGACAACTGGTCAGAAGTGGTGGTTTTGGGGCCAGTCTTGTTTAACATCTGTATCAACTCAGTCAGTTTGCAGATGACATAAAGCTGGGTGGGAGTGTTGATCTGCCGGAGGGCAGAAAGACTCTGCAGAGGGATGTGGACAGGTTTGGTTGATGGGCTGAGGACAGCTGTATGAGGTTCAGTCAGGGGAATTGCCAGTTCTTTCAACTGGGCCACAACAACCCAAGGCAACACTCCCAACTTGCAGAAAAATGGATGGAAGGCTGTGCGGTGTAAAAGGGCCAGCCTGGGCGTGTTGGTCAATAGCAGCTAAAAATGAATGAGCATGCACCCAGGTGGCCAGGAAAGTCAATGCCATCCTGGCCTGTATCAGCAATTGTGTGGCAGGACGACCAGGGCAGTGATTGTCCCCCCTGTACTTGGCACACCTTAAATCCTGTGTCCAAATTTGGGCCCCTCAATACAAGATGAGGTGCTGGAGCAAGTCCAGAGAAGGGCAATGGACACTGTTTAGTGGTGTTCTTAGCAGTGCTGCATTAAAGATTGGACTTGGTGAACTTGTCTTTTCCAAATTAAACAATTCTATGATTCTGTAATTCTAAAATCTCTGTTGCCATACCACTTCTTTCTTTCCAAATTTTTGAACAGTTAGCTTGGCAGGTTCAGCTGAGCAGATCCAGCAGGTTGGTGACTGAAGTAAAAAGGACTGAACCATGAGAGATAAATGCTTAGAGGAGGCCAAAGACTTGAGGACAAATCTTAACCTTGGATTGTCATTGTTACTGAACTTAGGAAAATCATCTTTCTCCTTGCTCCCCCCCAACAGTCCTTGTGTGTGCTGAGGTGCTGATTTGGAGACACTGGTGAGTAATGGAAGAAACAGCAGCGTTTGAATAAATAGGGCTCTACTTCTCAGTGTTGCTGGTTGATGTCACCATTGCTGACAAGTCTGGTCCTGGCCTGGTGAAGTAGAATTATAAGGGTGAGGAGAATGTTCAGATTTGTGCTTTCCTATAGAAATGAAGTAAAAAGCACAAATTCTTAAATGTCTTATTGCACAGATAGGTAGCAAATGCACACGCACACAAAATCAAATAAGACAAATAAAGTCCTCTGCCCTGTGAAGCACATGGTGTCCTCCTCCTCCCTCTCTCCATGACAGACACATGTCACTGGAGCTGGGGAATGGTTTGCCAGCCCTCTGGCCTTCACAATGTTCTCGGCACCTCTCGCACACTCCCTGCATGCACATCCATACGCTCATCCTCTGTTTTTATTGCTGAAGGTTATCGAGGGTAAATGAAGGCCTCCAATGCCACTTTCTATGGCCAATTTAGATCTCTCAGATAATCTCCTGTGAGGTCACCCACCTCTTCTAAATGTCATGCACGCATGTGATCTGAAGGCCTTCACAGTCTGTCCTCATGCCTGAATGACATCCCAGTGACTCAGCCACTAACACCTTTGAATGAGGCCGCCCCTTAATTCCCTGCTATGGCTGTTTCTCCAATAAAATGCTGCTGGGCATCCTCACTCCAAGAGCAATTAAGAAGGGTAGTGCAAGTGGTAAAAGCTCTGCAGAGATTTGGAAAATTACACTGGACAGCACCACATAGTTAAGAAAATTCATTTGACATCAAAATCATATAGTCATGACTCAAATGGGAAATGTGGGCTCTTCCTTAGCCCTTGAGAGGAGAGGAATGTGCTCTGCCTTTGTGTCACATCCAGCAAGGCCGCTGAAATCAGCTGTGTTCTGACCTAAACCCAAAGGCCAGGTCAGCTGCAGGTGTAAGTGAAGCTCTGCTGGTTTTCACCATGGTTTTATCACCAGCCCCCACCTGGAAAAGAGCTCCAGCAGACCATGAGCTCTGGATGAACCTGATTCAGAAAGACATGAAGTGGGACCACAGCCTGCAAAACCCCTTCCTGCTGGGGTGGAGGCAAGCTAGGGATGGTCCTCTCCTTCCCTTCTCTTCCCTCCAGCAAGACCCAGGCTCTGCTAGCCTGGTCCATCCTGGGATTGTCCCCATCCAGCCTGCTTGGTTGAGGCTTCCTGCCCTGCAGTCCTTCAGGGAACTCCTCACAGCTGTGGGGGAAAAGCCCAGTGCCCAGGATTTCTAGTCCTTCCCCACAAAGCAGGGACTCTTTCACCCCTCTGAGAGCTTCTGCAGTGTGACTGTGTCTTCCTCTGTGAAGTCATTCTGTCCTGCTGGAGCAGCAAGTGAACCAGCACACTGGGGAAGTGATTTTGCATTGCAGGATTTCAGGAAACACCGTGTATGTCAACGAGGAGGCCTAATTCCTCCAGAATTTGTCTTCTTGTATCCCAGCAGTCTCTCTCTGGTGCTGCATTGCCTGGCAACCCTTTAGCAAGAGCAGCTTCCAGTTCTTCAACGGGGTCTCTCTGCTTCACCTCTTTCAACTTGGAATAGTACAGCATTAATCAAATAGAAAAATATGGCTGTTGTTAGTCTTGATTACTGTTTTTTTAGCTTACTGATATTTTGCACACCTTGTTCCTTCTCTTCAAGAAAAGAGAGAAGAAAGTGACATCCAGAAATGCAAATTACTAATGTCCAGAACAAAAATATTTCTCCTCTACCAATCTAAAAAAGAAAATTACCTGTTTTATTTATCTTTATATCATGTAGGAGAAAAGACAAGAAAAAACAGCTCTGGTATAAGTGGTGGTGGAGTTCATTTCCACACTACTGCATTCAGTTGTCAAAAATGCACTTTTTATGGCTTTATCTCAGCAGTTCTCAAGTCATGACATCCCTGGGAAGCAGCTTTATAAAGAGCAGTGATGTTGGGCCCTGACCTTCCAGGGGCTCTTCCTGTGAAGAGAGGCAATGCTTGCAGGCAGACACTTTGCATGCCCTTTGTCCTGTACATTTTCAGCTTACTGACATGCTTAGCAAATTTTGCAAACAGCAATTATGATGTCTCCGAACCATCACACACCAGCATGCATCCCAGGCTTTCTCCTATTTAAAGCTTTTGTTTTTCAGTAAAGCATCTCTATTTAGCAAATTCACTTGTGTGAATCACCAAGGCCTGAGGACTTTGTGACTGAGTGCTTATTAGAAGCAGAAGATCCTTAAGTACAGCCCTCAGAGGGATTCAAAATGCCATTAAATCCATCTCCTTGCCTCCAGGCAGATTTGTAAGGAATATATTTGTTACAGCACACTTTAGAGATGATGCCATGCATGATGGCAACATCACAACCTCCCTAGGCAACTTGTCCCAGCCTTTTGTTATCTTTGCTGTTAGAAACTGTTTCCTAATTCATAGCTGTTATTATTGGCCTGCACATATATAACATATATCTGTGATATTACATGTTATGCCTTTGCAGGAAACATACAACACTCACTGGAGCAATCAAATTGGAAAATTATGACAACCATATGAATTTCCATCCCAGAGGTGAGAAAGCAAACCCTGTATTTCCCAAGACATGACTGACTTACATGCAAGGGGGGGACCTTGGTCTCTTGTGATTTTTCTAGGTCAGATGACAAAAATAATGTGTCTTAAAGGAAAGTGAGCTGGTTCATGCTGAACCCAAGCAAGAAGGATCGCACTCAGAACTAGTGCTTCCCAGTCCTGGGAGGCTCCACCTTCTCTAATGCCACTAGAGAACAGACCAAAACCAAAACAAGGAAACAAAGGAAGAGGACAGATGACTAAAAGTTTAAAAGTCAAATGCTTCACCATGCAGATGTAGCTCAGAACACATTTTATTATCTTCACAAGCGAGGAGCCCAAATGAGTATGCAGTGATTGGTATAATTAGAAATTATGCCATTCAAATGTAAAGAGTCAGCAGGAAAAGAGGCATGGCAAAAAGTTGGATTATAGCTTCCCCAACAATTCTCCTGGTTGGAATTTTTGGTCATGAAGAAATGAAAGGTAGGTATAAAAAATACTGATAGAGATTGTTTCATGTCTGAATAGTCTTAGGAAGTTGAGACTAGTAGCTGAGTTGAAGCTTTTCTGGAGCTACAGGTTCCCACATATAGTAGCATGGAGGACATAGAAGGACTGAGGTTGTTCTGGAAAACCTGAACCTTTTTTTATTTTTAATACAAACTTTCGCCACTAATTACAATCACAAGAAAATCCTTCTCTTTTCCCTCCATCCACATTTTTGAAATGAGAAAGTTGTCGCTGTTAATCACGAACAGAAACAGACTCCAATTGCAGTTCATCACAAGGCTAACAGGAGAGAGTTTACTAACAAAATGAAACCCCTTACATAAGGCACCTGGCTAAGTGAAAAGTGATAGGTGAATAGGAACACCACCTTCTCTACTATCATTGGCTAAGTAAGAGAAACAATGTATTCTATGTTATGAAAACAGGGATGAAAACCATCACCTGTTGTTTTGAGAAATAATTGTGTTTGGAGAGTTTATCTCCAGGACTTTTCTCAGGCAGGTAAGAAATTTCTTTCCCTTGTGAAGAAAAGATCCTGACAGGCCTTCAGCTATGAAGTTTCAGAGACACAGAATTGTCAGCCCCACAGAAAGTAATTCTAATTTCCCGGCATACCATTGGCATCCAACACATCAAACCCATCCAACAGGATAAGCAGAATAAGACGTCTATTTTCATCACTGAACACATAAGCTTTTAAAAATAACATGCTGAAATGGGCCAAAGGGAGAAGAACTTTACCCCTCCATCCTTGCACATACGTCCCATAGTGATGCCTGCTTTTATGGCAGTGCAGGCTGCCACAGGAAGCCAAGGTTAAATAGTTTAAGGTTGAATAGCCTGGCTCCCCTTGGAGCTAGCATTTGTGACCTTTACAAGAGCTGCAAACCAGAAGCTGGTAAATATTTGTTTCTAAGAGAAACCCAAACAACTAAGAGGAAAAAATTTATTGACTGCAGTGACTTACAGTGGTGGCCTCATGGGAGGGCTGTTTCCAGAACTTTCTGAGTGTTTCAAAAGTGCCCACTGCACACAGCACTGTCCTGAGCAAATGGGACAGTTTGGTGTCACCTTGATGACAGAATCATTGCATTTTAGTAAGTAGGAAGGACATTGTCATGAGGAGCAATGGCCATTAGGATTGTTAAGCTGCCTGACAGGACCTTGGCCTCCAACTACTCTTTCTGCCTTTGACAGTGACCTGAATACTTTGGTTTCTGATGTCTTAGCTATGCCTATTTATCCTCTTGTTTGTATTTTTAGTGGAGAATTTCAGTACATGGGAAACCACAAATGGCCTATAGGAACTGAAGTTCCCTGCAGTATCTTTTTTTGGATTTATGGCAATGCGTTGCTATTCCAGAGGCTGTAGAAATGCAGTATTTTCTCCAGTAATTCTTTTCTGAAGATATGAGGAAGATCAGGAGAATACCTGATCTGACTAGCACGGAATAAAAAAAATCAATCTTTTTATAATTTAATTAACATTTCCAGAAGTTGAAGCAGCAGGAAACAATATTGCTTCTGAAGTAACCCAGGTGAGATCAGCAGGGGCACCCATATAACACTGGTGCCTGAGGACTCTGCACCCTAAAGCACCAGTGAAGGCTGCAGAATGGGAACATCCTAGCAGAGATTATTGCTGCCCTTCCCCATCCTTGCTCACCAGGGCCTGCTCACTCCATACAAGCCCCTGATAATCTCTACACAGCAAGAGTTAACCCATCAAAAATAAAATGCTGTGGGTAGAAACTCACCAGACTATCTTCTATAGCAGATAAGGGGCTCAGTTGTAAAGGGTCTGATCTTTAAAATGACCTTTATTCTAACAGCACAATTGGGAATTGATTATACCCTGCATATCAGGTGAGAAAGCCAGCACATAAGGTTGAAAAATTAAGCTGAGACAGCCTCCCAAGTGACTCTGTGCTAACAAAGTTGTGTTTCTGTTTGTTCCAGAGTTGATGGCAAAATTTCTATTTGCTTTGAAGGAACCAAAACCAGTCACTATTTCCATATAACTCTGTAATATTTGGACTGAAAAACTGTCAACCACGAAGTTCATCTGAAGCAAATTGCAAAATATAGGCCCCTGCAGAAGAGCTGTTAGACTTCTAACAGCAATTTTATATCATCAAAGGCAAATAAACCTGCCTGAGGAAAAACAGACAGGTGATTTATATGGTTACTGCTTTCATATTCTGTTTATAATTTCAATTTACAGCCTCTAAACCACAGTCAGGAGTAGGAGAACTATCAGGGTGTGCAGTTTGTTTGCACAGACTGTTTATTTTACCTATACAGCTGGTGTGTGTCAAAAGGGAGTGGATATGGCTATTTCAAGGTATGTTCTGAATTTGAGTATTTTCTTTCCAGACAGTGCAATTTCAAACCCTGGAAATTATGTTAAGGTGCTGATGTTGGAAACTATGGCAGAATTTACTGAATACAATCAATTTTTTTAAAAGTTTTGACTTAGCTGGTGTAATGAAGTGCTACACCAGCAGTGCACAGTATCTGTCTGCATAATGATGGGCTGAAAGTTTGCCTCCAGTCTAGTTTGGGAAGTTAATATTTTGACTTATCTTTTGGTGTTTTTTGGTTTTGGTTTGGTTTGGGTAGGGTTGGGTTTTTTGCCAGGGCTGTAGGCATATTCGTATGTTACTGTGAGCTAAATGAAAGCACAGGCAGAGAGATTATATACTGCTCTATATATATAAACCTAATTACCTTTTGAAATCAGGTTTCTTCTGGCCACATTTGTCATTTTCATAGTGCAAATTCAGGAAATTTTCTTTGTGGTAACTTGCTTGTTGGACCATAGCTCAGCAAAGAGGAAGACTGGAAGAGGACAAAAGGTAGGGAAGCCATAGCTGCACCCTTTCAAGATGGTCAAGTTGGCCTAAACTACTGTATTGCCATCCTTGAAAGACCTCCAGAAAATATTATGTCATTACTTGTGACTTTAAATATATTGAGGCATATACATTTATTTTTATTCTCTTCCTCCTTTCAATGCTAGGATATCAAATTGTCACAATTGTGTGGTAGTTCCATCTAACAAACATTTTACATTTCTCACTGAACTTCAGCTCTCATTAGCATCCTCCCCTTGGTCATGACTCTGTTGGGATCAGAGGAGGATCCTCTACACCAGTGCTGCTTTCTTAAATGGAGGAGGAAGGAGCAACTGTACTGTTTTATTTGTGAGTGAGGATTAAGAATTTTCTGGCAGAACCTGGCACCCTGCTGAACTGTATTCCCCATCCTCACCCCCAAAGCCACTGTCTCTTTCCAGCAGGAGGAGTTTTGCCAGATACCACCTGCCCTGGAAAGATGGGCCACCTGGAAGATCAATGGACAGGTAAGTCTTTGCAGTACTGGGAAGGTGTTGGTGTTTACCCCCAAAGAGTTTCAGGTCCATCTGTCCTCTTCACCTGCTTTTTCTTCACTTGTCTACAGTTTCCTTTCTTGTGTGACAGAAGAACTAATATAGAGCAATGATTTTCCTGCTTCAGGCAAAATGCAAAGGTCTCCTGAAAACTCTGCTGTTGCACCAGGAAGATGCTGCTGCACTGTCATGCCAGGTGCACACTGCTGGGGCTCAGGGCACGAGTGGTCACTCCCTTAAGAGTCACTTATGTCAATCCTTACCCTGGACAGATGAGACCAAAATAAACTTGCTGAATATAGAGCAGCCTTTCAAGCTGGTTTGGGCATACTGTGCGTTTTTTCTGTGCAGGCAAACCTTTGCACTTCCATGACAGAGTCAATGTCTGCATTGTTCCTGTCATAAGAACTCTAAAATTAATAAAAGTGAGCCCATAGTACATTAGTTCATGGAGAGTGCCTTGGAGAGGAAGGGTTTGGCTCACTGCTATCCACAGTTTATGTGCATGCCAAGTTGGCATCCAGATCACACCAGGGAAAGAGGGGAAATCACTGAAATCCTGCATGGTCTGCTAGGACTCTGGCCTGGGGAAGAAAATCTGGCATACACAATTTCTGTAACTGCTCCAGGAATNAAAGTGAGCCCATAGTACATTAGTTCATGGAGAGTGCCTTGGAGAGGAAGGGTTTGGCTCACTGCTATCCACAGTTTATGTGCATGCCAAGTTGGCATCCAGATCACACCAGGGAAAGAGGAGAGATCACTGAAATCCTGCATGGTCTGCTAGAAGAAAATCTGGCATACAAAATTTCTGTAACTGCTCCAGGAATTTCTTTCAGGAGTGGAATTTAGAGACTATGTCTGGTGTGGAGGGAGTTGTCTCTCTCCCTGTTTGTGAGCAGGGCCAGCAGTACCTTATGCCACAATGGACTGGCTCTGAGATCGGCCTGACAAGTGATCAGAGAGGCTTGCTAGTCACACACCAGTCAGTAACTCGTGAGGATTAGAGGGGGTAAGTGACACACATTCCATCAATGCCTTTGTCACACTCCAGTATGGCTTTATTCAGTCATTGAGGCAAAAAAGCCCTCTAGACACCTGGTGGTTTGTCATCCATCTTTCATCCTTTGGCAGGTGCAATAAATTCCAGATGCACTTCACCCATGGGTGCTCTCCCACTCTCAAATCTGAGAGCTTGTGAGTAAATGAAAAAGGATCAGCATGTGCAGGTGCAATCCTTTCAGTCCCAAGGATAAGCCTGAGACTTATATGACATGGAGGGACCAAGTCCAAGTCAGTAAGTAATGGTGGTGGTGCTGCTGTGCTGACAACAATCACAACGATGACAATAGTGTACAGACTCTTCCAGTGATTAGCTGACTGTAGACATCAGGATCTCATTATCCTGTGAAGTAACAGCAGCTGATTACACTGTAATCTTTACTTTGCTCACCAACAGTCCATGTCTTGGAGAGCATTTGCTTGAATGTGAATTACGAAATCAAAGAGGATGGTAGAGCTGAGTCCTAACAGCTTATGTGAAAAGCACCTTGGTTTCAGAGACACGCAGCTTTAGTTGAACACTGCACCTTTCCTTCATCTCTATGGTATTTCAATACAGGAAAATGTCAGTTTTCTTCTCTGTGGCCTCAGAGCACTGGTTGTTCCTTGCATCACTGTCCCTAGGAAAACTCATACTCATTCTAATTACAAGTGAATGCATTCAAAGACCATTGAACCACGGGAGGCTGGTCCCCATTTCCTTATCCTTTCCTTAGACCTGAGGTGTGTATCTCGGTTACAGGGGGTTTGTGCTGGGTATGTTTCACCAGGGAGATGGGGTCAGGGCAGGCTGGGCTGTGTGCTGGGAGGGGCTGGGTGGGTCTGTCCAGCCAGGTGGAAGGGAAAGCCCAGCCCTCCTTCTCAGAGTGCTCACACAGCCCAAAGCTGCAGCTGTGGCCACTGCATGTGCCCAAGCAAATCAAGGTTGGGAACCCAGTTCAACCAGCCCCACGGTCTTTGGGAGGCAGAAATACCACATGGGGGTCAGAAATGTTCCTATCATAGCAGGGGGGCTTCCATACTCGCAGAAAGGACCCATGAGCAGAGCAGCTTCAGCTAGGGCTGTACACACCCATGCTGTGCAAAGTCAGCAGCCAAAGGTGTCTGTGAGCATCCCTGAGCTGGATGCAGAGGGAAGATGCCCCTGGGCAGGGGCTGCAGGTCCCTCTCTGCCCCAGCAACAGCACAGGGGCAGAGAGGGAGCTGCAGCTTACACTGCTTGCCCAGGGGTGAAAGCCAGGGCTCAATGCAGAGCATCTCTGATGCCACCTAGCCATGACGGGAACAGATGAACCCCAAGCAGCCCTTCACTCTCAGCTGTGAGATGCTGTGAAAGCTATTAGTGCATCTGCTCTGAAATGGGCTCATTAAAATACGCATTCTCCTTCATTATCCTGTGGCTGCAGTGTCTGACTCATCCCACTGCAGTTGCTCTGGAATGGGAACCCAAGTTAAAAATTTTCCAACTTGTTTTTTATTCACCAGGGAAGCTCAAGTCTAACCCACTGAGATGGCAGTGGAAGCTGGAACAACAGCTGACTTCATGGGAGGCAAATGAAACCTGAAAAAAACAGGGAGAGGAAATAAAGGAAAATCTGTTATTTCATGTTGCCTTTCACAATTTGTCACAGGATGCTCTCTTGCACGGGTGTAGTTAGTGCTGGAGTAACTCAACTGGGACATGGCCACTCCCAGCCCAGGTGTGTCGGTGGTATTTCCTCCTTTCCTCCTCTTTTTCCCCAGAACCATGGAAGAGTGTCCCACAGCCATGGCTTAGCAGCCAGCTTTGGCTGGGATCCCTGCTCTGACTCCTGACCACACTAAACCTCCCTTCTCCCCAGAGGCAGACAGAGCCTTGCACTCAAAGTTTTTGCTGCCAGCACTGTCCCCAGACACAGACCCCTCTGAGGTGGCACACGGATGGATCCAGGGTGCTGAGGGTTTGCAGAACTTCTCTGACAGGCTGGGGGGGCACTGCCTTGTGCTGCCTTCCTGCTCCCCCAGCTCACAGGGACAGTGTCCTGTGGGCACCACTTGGACACTGCTTAAAGCCACAGGCAACCCCAGCCTCCCCCTGCCAAAATGGAAACCTCACGGCCTAAGCCCACCTCATGCAAGCTGGGAACCTTCTCATTTGCTTTTATACACAGACATGATCTCACCACTCACTGCTTTTAGCTGCAAGAAAATTCCTCCCTCTTACTGTTTTGCTCTCAAGGACTGCTTTCCTGGGCTAAACATCCTTTGCTTTAAATAGATGTGCTGACCCAAATACCACCATGAATTCAAGGATGAAGAACAGGCTGTAGTGCAAAGATTTTTACAAGACAACTTAAATTAATACAATCTTTCTGATTAGCACTTCTAGGAAACCTGTATGGCTATACTCATTACTTGGCTCACTTTGCTGTTATTTGGTCATGTGGTCCATTATCAAGCATCTGAAATATTTACTCTGTTGTCCTCTGGACTGCACTGATTTCTCTTGGAACAAAATGTAGCCTAGTAATCCTCTGCTGTGGATTTTTGTAACAAATATTTTACATTAAGCCACTTGTTAGTAATGAGCCCAATATCACTTGTACAACTCTTTTCATAATCTTTACTCTAAAAAAATAATTGGCAAAATTTAAAATAATATTTCAGTTTTTCATTAACTGATGGCCTACTTGCAATATTAAACTGAACATGGCATTGCAACTTGGGACATTCTCCAATTATGTATAGGAAAAAACCCTTCTCTTTTTGTGTAACCCAACGTTTTTCAGAGCACACATCTGAATTTTTATTTCAGACTGCCTACTGAGTAGAGCAATTACTTCAACAGAAAATATACTGAAAGCCTGAAATCTAAATCTAATTTAAAGTCTAAATGATGCACATGATTAAAAATATATTATCTATTCCCAAAAAATCAGCATCATTGAAGCACTAATATTTCCCTAATTTTAAGCACCATCTAGTGATTAGATCTGATCTTCCAAATTATGCCTGAGGAAAATAAGATCCTGGTTTGACTGCATCCCACTTAGTGCTGGGTCTCACGCTGAGATTTGTAAGTTAGCTGTTTAGTCACCGTCTGTTCTCTTACTAAAGGACATTAAATATTCTTCCAAAGGTGCTGGAGACCTGAGCTGCTGCATGAAGGCAATTTGTTTGTTGACAAAGGAGGGTCTTGGGTGAGCAGGCTCCCTAGTTAGACAAGGCTAACTGCCTGGAAGTGAAGCAGGGAAAAATCTCATTTTGATAATGATTTTTTTTTTTTTTAATCACTCCAGAGCAAGGGACTGGAAAGGATGTGGTTTTATTTCAATTATAAGCCAAAGAAAAAATCTCCAGGCAAATAAACAGCTTTATAAGGATCATGATTCTTACTACTTCTATTAGCTGGCTTGCCATGAAGATGAAGTAGGTCTGAGAGGGAATAGCACAGCAAATCTGCATATAATTATAGGACCTGCTTACCTGGCACTGGTGGTAAATCAGTTCAGTTAAATCATCCCCAGTAACTGACCTGTATAAACACCACCCACGGATGGAACTCATTTGGAAAGCAAGTGATGCACAACTGGTTGGGTTAACATGGAATCACTCTGGGCACAGGCAGGGATGTTCAGACTGAGCCTCGTTTGGCCTCTCTGAAATTACAGAGCTCGTGGCTGGAGCTGTGCTGGTACTTGACACGTGCCAGCCAAACTGGTGCAAGTGGCAGTGCCTGGCCTGGCCTTGCTGGGGATGAGGAAAGGCACATTGCCTTTGACTGGAAGTGCCTCACTTGGGAGGCAGGAGTGTCATCTGGGGGGTCAGAAATATTCCTTGGCAATTCCCTCAGTTGGCCAAGCCATACATTTGGCCTCTTTCTGGTACACCTGGATCCAGGGGAAGCAGGATTTATCTGTGTGTCCTCTGTCCCAGCTGTTCTGTGGCACCAGCACACGCCCTCCAGCAGTGCCCTGGGGCTGCTGGCCCAGCTCCACAGCAGAGCAGCCCAGTTCTGTGCTCGGGCTCTCCTGCTGGGGCATCCCCAGCCACCCGCCCAGCCAGGGACTCCCCTCTGCTGTGCTACATCTGCTTGGAGGTCACACCCTGAGGGAGGCTGGCAGCCTGGCCTGGACCACAGGCACCTCTCTGCTGTTCTGCTTTTGGGTTTTCCCCATTTCTCCCTGTGCATCACTTCCTGGCTGTGTCAGAGCAGTTGTGGCAGCACAGGCTAAGGGCTGGTGGAGGACA
This sequence comes from Polioptila caerulea, assembly GCA_013397295.1. Lineage (NCBI taxonomy): Eukaryota > Metazoa > Chordata > Aves > Passeriformes > Certhiidae > Polioptila > Polioptila caerulea. The sequence continues at coordinate 267,024 of VYXF01002215.1, forward strand.
AGGACTGTTGGTGACAAGGAGGGGATGCCAGGAGGTTCATACACCAGAACTGCTGCAGGAACCCTCCTCAAACCCAGCCCTGTGCACAGGCACAGCTCCTGTGCTCACCTGCCTAGCACTTCAGGCTCCCAGGGAAATTGTGATGGACAGTGCCCACCTGCTATTTCAAAACAGTGGAGCTTTATCTGCACCTTGTGTTGTAGAAATCTGGTACCTGATGGGGTCTAACTGGGGAAAGCAGTGTCTTTTGGAGTGGGAGCATTTAAGGCTGGTCCCTCATTACAGGACTCATGACTGCCAAGGGATGACAGAGGTACCAGGCCTTTGGTTTCTACTTCCAAAACAGGAGAAGTACCAAAACTGAAGCTTGGAATCAACACAGCTTCACTAACACCTGAAATACCTTCGAGTTGTCCCAACTTGGACATAGGCAAAACCACTGGGAAAAAGAAACAAGTGTCCTTTTTCTCCTTCATCCCTGCTGCCCATACATGTGTTGCTAGCAAAGGGCAAGATCTTTTAGCAAGATCCTGATTTATGGTCTATAATGCCATGATAGAAAATGGATTCAAACAGGAAATAAATTTTCAGAGCTATACAGCAACAAAAAAATGATGCTTTTGGAGTCCTTCCCTACAAACAGAGCAGAGCATGTGTAGGTTATCAGTCTGTTGAGCAAAAGAGTTTAAGCTCACTGGAACAGCCACACAGCATGCACAGTCCATATTAAGATCCAGTCAGTTCCAAACACAGCTCAGCTACAGGGATAAGCCAGCATTTCATGACATCACATAAACAAATATAAACAAATACAGTAAAAAGGCTTTACCTTGGGCTTAAGCAAAAAGCAAAGTTTTCCAGTCCTGTGGGATCCTTCTCTGCTCTCAAGTCTGCTGGCTCACAGTGCAGCAAAATAATCAGGCATTTATGAACCCTGGCAAGGTCTGCAAGTCCTGAGGGTGTTTGATTTGCAAAGAAAGGTGTTGGGAGGAGATTCCTGAACACCTCCACCCAGAGTTACGCAGGGAAAAAAAAGAAGAAATAAAAGCAAGCTTTAAGAGGTCAGAATGTGTAGCCTGCCCAGAGCTGCTATTCTTGGTAGAAATTAGACCCTGAAGTGCCCAGGTGAAAATCAGGGATAATCCCTGTATAAGTGCTTCTAATTGGGACAAACTGAAAGTGAGAAAGTCGAGCAAGACAGCTCTGGCCCATCCCTGGGGGCTCCGGGTTTGTTCCCAGCTGGTAACTGACAGCACAACTATGCAAAGCCTCCTCTATAAACAGAATTTGGTTTATTACGGCCGAACTGGGGGAATCTATTTTTGTCACCACTCTGTGCGAATGTGTTACCCTTGTGCTTTCCAGCCCGGTCATTCCAAGTCAGCTGCTTTGGCTGTGGCAGTCACTGGAAGCTCCTCTGTCTGCCCAGTCCCTGGCCCCATTTCTCACCCGCCCGGGGCTGGCTCCCAGGCGAGCGGGACGAGGGGATGAGCCTGCGGCTATTCTGGTAGCTGTGAGCTGTGCAGGTGTCACGTGAAGCAAAGAGCCAGAAATGCATGTCAAATCGAACCAGTGACTAATCACGGTATTTTGGTTGTCTTAGTGGCTGCTGGGGAAAGATTTATGGGCTCAGAAAATCTTCCCATAACAATCCCTGGGCGCTGATCTGATCTCCGGCTGAGGCTTCCCAAGGCCGTGCGGAAAGACGACGGGAAGGGGGCTGCTGTCCCAGGGTGGTGACGTCTAAACTGACTGGAGTTCAAAACACAAACCAGAGGAGGAAAGTCAGCGCTCTCTTCTCATCTGTCTGCTCAGGGCCACGCACTGGCAGCCAGAGAGGATCCCTTTGATCTGCCTGTGGAGCAAGAAGGCTTGGGGCAGACACGAAGGGCCATTCATTGGGATTGTCATCTAGCTGCCTCCTCTGTCACCTGATGGCCAGCCAAGCAAGTGCTCGGAACAACTGCAGACTCTTCATCCTTGTGCAACTTGTGGAGGCAAGAAAAGTAAGCATCCTACAGCTGATATGACATTCAGCTATTTTTTCTATAAAGAAATAAATTGAATTCACTAAAAAACTACTAACTGTCCCCCTATGCCAGGCAAGAGATTGACTTGATTTTTTTGGATTGGGCTTTTCTCTAACAGCTGGAGGTCTGCTGGGCATTCGAACAATGGCTGTTGAGTAAGGCAGCTGTTTCAATATCTAATTGCATTTTAGCTCTAATCTCTCAAGGGATTGCATTGCGTTGTCTGCCATGAGCTACTTCCTGTCCTACTGCAAAGCACACTGCACCGCCGTGCTCGCCCAATACCAGAGCCTGAGATCAGAGGGCTTTCTCTGTGATATTTTGCTGAAAGTGAAAGAAAACGAGTTTCCTGCACACAAGTCCTTGTTGGCATGCTCCAGCGACTACTTCCGAGCCATGTTCAAAAGCTATACCCAAGAGTCCAAAGCCAGTGTCATTCACCTACAAGTTGTCTCACCCACCGGGCTCCAGCACATCCTGGATTTCATTTACACATCCTTGCTGCCCCTTTCCTTTGAAAGCCTGGAGGATACCTTGGAAGCTGCAAGCTACTTGCAAGTGACTGATGCTATTGGCTTGTGCAATCAGTACCTAGTTAACAATCTCGCCTTGGAAAACTGCTGCTTCTCTGCCAACGTGGCCAGGAAGTTCTACCTGCCAGATGCCCTAGCAGCCACAGAAAAATACATTATCAAAAACATCTGGAAGCTGCTGGACTTGGATTTGTCAGGACTTCTTGAGCTGAACTTCAGGTCTCTGCTAGCAGTGATTCAATCACCAGATCTCCCCATGGTGGAAGAATGCCGCCTGTTGAATCTCGTCCTGCTGTGGTTGAAGCAGGATAAATCCAGGCTGGATCATGCAAGCAGCCTTTTAGAGCACGTAAGATATGGTCTCATCCCAGTGGAAGAGCTGAGAAAAATCTACACACAGTCAGAAGTGTCCCTCTCAGCAGGTATTAAGTGCTTGATCATAAAAGCAATAAATTATCACACATCTGTATTCAAACAGCCTGTCCTGCAGGATAAGTCCACCACACTGAGGAACCAGAAAACTCGGATTATTCTGCTGGGGGGATGCACAGCAAACGAGGGGCTCGTCACCGATGTGGTGGCCTTTGATGTTTACAACCACAAATGGCGAACCCTCACGCAGCTGCAGGACAGGGTGCAGAACCACAGTGTGTGTGTGGTGGGGAACTTCCTCTATGTCTTGGGTGGGGAAATAGAAAGTGGTACCCTGGGTGATACTAAAATTGGAAAGACCTTAATGGTTACCAACAAGGTCCATCGGTATGATCCAAGATTTAACACATGGACCCAAATCACGGGCATGCTGGAGAAGAGATGCCAGTTTTCTTGCTGTGTCCTAGGCAAGGACATCTTTGCCATTGGTGGAAGGGATGAGGACGGGTCGTTGCACTCATCTGTGGAAGTCTATGACATCAGCAGGGATAGATGGACGAAGGCCAGGGAATTGCCATGCAGGATACATGGCCATGCCAGTGCTGTTTGTGAGAACACCATATACATCTCTGGGGGCAAGTACTCAGCCCCAGCCAGCACAAGCAATGACGTTTATTCTCTGAGCTCACTTGAAGGGCAGTGGGTGAAACGTGCCCCGATGAGCATTGCTCGGTTTGGGCATCAGATGGCAACAATCAGGGGATCCATATTCACCTTTCTGGGATTGTATGAACCTTTCTCTGAAATAGAGAGGTATGACCCAGATAAAAACCAATGGACTCGGTTAAGACCACTGGTCTACGATCGATTCTCCTATGGCCTGGCAGTGGTAGAGGAAACAGCTCTTCTTATTGGGGGGAAGAAATGGCAGAACTCGCTGGAGGTCTCCACACAAGATGTGGTTGGCTATGACATCGACAATGATGGCTGGGAAGAGATCTGCAAGGCCCCTGTGCCGTGGTGTGGGCTGCAGTGCGCCGTGCTCCAGCTCCCCGAGGTGGCTGAAGAGCAGGACAGCGACAGCCAGCAGAGGAAGCTGCCCAACTGCTGAGCTGCCACGCTGAGGAACATCCATCCTTCCCAGCAGATGAGTGAGCAGCGTGCCCTGGAGAAGAAGAAAATTCAGTGGCACTGAATGTGAGAGTGGAAGTTTTGCTTGGATAAGCCAAATGCTTGGTGCAAACAGGCAAGAAAATCTGGCTCCAGCACAGGAAACACATCTAGGATTTATAAAGCCAGAAGCTGATCTCACTGAGCAAGAACGTAGCAAGTAGCACGTTTAGAGGCGATGAGTGAGAACTGTAATCCTTGACTTTTGGATAATACCTAGATAGCAATTAGTAGGTGTTGCAAGTTGGACTTTTCAAACATTAAAAAATATAATCCATCTTTTCTGTTTTCTTAATCAGAGGTAATTTTCCCAGCTGGTAAGTGCTATTGAGTTTTTATGCTATGGCTAAGCAAAAGGAAAGAGAGCTGTATAAAGACTAGAAAATTGATGCCTACAAGATATTTGATAAACCATGTACTAGGCAAGAATGTCTTAGCTAACCAGTATGAAATCACTGGACAGAAAGCAAGGATTTTTCACTATGTAGATTCAGCTACAGCTCCAAGTTAAAACAGTGTTTATTTGATAGAAGCCTTTTCTCTCCCAGTGGCCTTTGTTGTAGAATGCCTCCCAGATGTTTGTGTTATTTTAAAGATGCACACTACTGGTGATGTACATTTCTTTTGTATCCAAACCCTGTGTTAGCTTAGATGGCCAGAGCTGAATGGGAATCCTTATCATTAGCCCCCAAGAAGCTTCCAACAGGAGTAACAAGCTGTTACTGATGCCTTGGCATTTACCTCAGTGTTTTACTTATCACACCTGCTCATAAGGGTAAAATGTTTTGCTGCTGTGGAACTGCTTCATGAGAGAACCCTGCAGTCAAAAAAGGTTTACTTTCATCAAAGAGTACAAAGGGGAGGGAGTTTTCAGAAGGTTTTCAGAAGTCTTCACTCAGTGTCTGCCTACATAGAAATCAGCAATAGTGTCACTCCCTTTTGGCCACACTGGCAGTGTTTGAAGTCACACAGGAGTACTTTAAGAGACATGGATATGTGAAACGCAGACAAAATGGTCAGATGCCACAGAATCAATCTGGTATGGAGTAAAGTGAATCTTGAGCAATAAATGTTCATTTAAAAGCTAAATTTATTGTACTTCTTTTTACAGTGTTCCCTTTCTAGGCTGAGAGTTAATACAATAAAAATATATATAGAAGAACATTTAATAGTCATAAAAGAAGGCAGCACAATGGAGAGGACACATGTTCTTTGTCACTAGACTAGCTTAAAAAACTGTAATGTTTAATTTTCACCCTTAAAGCAATCAAACTAACTTTACTAATGTAAAGTGCAGGCAGAATGGCTGTTGCATAGCAACAGATCTAAGTCTTCTGAACTGCCTTGGTTTTGACAAGGAATCAACTACACAATGTGCATATACATCCATCAGATATAAAGAGTTTTTCATATGAATATATTTACTTTTGGTCCAGTAAAACAATAGCAAGAGAATCTAAATGCTTGGAACAACAGCACAATCCATTTCAAGTCAAGCATTTTTTAAGAGAAATTTACAAAAACCTCACAAATTTAATATACAAGTCAGTACCCATGCAGTAAATAAATGTCCAGTTTATACAAACAATATTCTTCTAATAGTACAAATCTTACACTCAATCCAGAATTCTATACAAACCTTAATACATGATTTGTCATCCATACAACTTGAATACAGGATTACTGAAAATGGGCTACAGAAAGGCCACTCTTCTGTGCAGTTGTGCAAAATCTGCAGAACATTTGCAATCCAAATGCAGTAACAAGATAGAAAATGAGGGGTAGAAAGAGCAAAAAAAAAAGAGAAAGAGGAACAAGAGAGAAAAAGGGGAGGAAGAGAGAAAAAGGGGAGCAAGAGAGAAGAAAGAAAGAAAGAAAGACAGAGAAAGAAAGACAGAAAGACACAAAGATAGAAAGACAGAAAGAAAGAAAGGAAGAAAGAAAGACAGAAAGAAAAAATCTGTCCATTTTTTCCTTCATCCCTTCATGGATATAACTGCCAGGAAATATCAGAGTTCATAAATTTTAAAGTACATTCACTGAGCTGTACAGGCAATAGTCTCAAGTTGGTTAAGAGTACAATTCACTAAAGTATAAAGGAGGCTTTTCCTTTCCACATGAGCATTATTAAATCATGTTGTGAGTCCTAACTTACGCAGCAAAATACTGAAGAGGAGCAGAAATATTTTATCATGCTCTTAACATTTTTCAAAACCAAGCCCATAAAAAGTAAATATATGATTTAAGAGTTCCTTCACACTTTTATTTCAGACATGTACCTAACTCTAAGGAGTTATTTCCCCTCATATTCACTGGGCTGTCTTCAGCAGATAACAAATCTCATGGAAGTTTAAAACATTTTAATTGGCTCGTGAACTCAGCAGAACCAGAGACATCCCTTCCCCTTCAAAAGCAAACCAGAGGCTTTTTTACTCCTTGGTTATTTTTCAGGTTCTGTACTCAGCTCTGCTCTCATCACAAATTATCCCTGCATACAATACAGCCAAATTTCACAGCTCAGAAAACACATAGGAAACTACTTGAAAAATCCTATTCACTCCTTTTCTATTGTGGGAATCTTCAAAGCATCTCAGATTTGAAGCATTTCATTGGGAAACTTTTCCACTGCTGCTTTTCTGGGCTAAAGAAATGCTGCTGCCAAGGATGTTGAAAGTCTACATTTTTTCTTTTGCAAAATCTGCACATTATACTGATACCTTTAGTGCAAAAGCATCATCAATCACAGTACCATAACTAATTTTTTTTTTTAAATCAACCTAATGTGTTTAAAAGAAAACACANTTTCTTTTGCAAAATCTGCACATTATACCGATACCTTTAGTGCAAAAGCATCATCAATCACAGTACCATGACTAATTTTTTTTTTTTAAATCAACCTAATGTGATTAAAAGACAACACACAATTTGGTCTTAATTATAATATAAACCAGCATCCCAGCATCCCTATGCACTGGTGGAAAACCCTAGCAGTAGGCTTTGAAAAAACACAAGGAAATAAGACCTAACCTTTTGATACTTAAATTCACATTAGTCATTGTTTTGTCTGCTGATTTTCACCCTTTCATGTGTTTGACAAAACTGAAATACAACCACTGCATTACACTTTCCCCCTGTTATTTAAGAAAACTCCTAGAGTTTCTCATGAAATATAAAAATTGGTTTTCTCCCACCACCAAAATAGTACCTGCACTCCAAAAATGCAATGTAATACAGGAATTATATAATATAAAATATCATTGTAAAACTGACCTTTGATAACAAAAGCTTTAGCATGTGGAACTTCCTGCATGAAGGCCACAGTCTTCCAAAAATGCTTTTAAATCCTTTTCTTCAATAGCTAAAGATCATGTTTTTTAATTCACAGAAGGTAAACACAAGCAGAGCACTGGTAGCATAAAAAATATACAAATCCTCATTAAAGAAGTGGTATCGTTGACCATTGAAGGTTTCACACAGCTGAGTAACATTAAAATATAATTTACTAGAGCTCTCACATATTGATATAAAAACTAATTTATGCACTTGAGTAAAGGGCTGGAGTGTAGCAAATGGACAAAAAAAGAGATTTTTATACATGTGTTTCTATGTAAGAGTGAGTGTGTGCTAACGAGGCTATAAGTGCTTCAACTTCAGGCGAGCCATTAACAGAGTCCCTCGGGGGGCTGCTTTCATAGATGTTCATGAAGAGATCAACGTACACTTGTTTCCATTCTTGAAAGTCTCTAGACGTCAAAGCTGGATTATCCAGAATTTTATCTATAATGGCTACTTCTCCTTCCCTGGCCTGTGAGAGAAAAGGAACAAGCAAAGAGTTAATGCAAGTGATGAGTCACTGGCAAAATCAATCTCATGGGTGGAAGGAGACAATGGGGGATACAAACTCAGGCCTCAGAGCCCCTGGAAGCACAGGGAATATCTGTTCTGTGAGTACTCACAAACATGGCTCTTTCTACATGGTGCCACACATTCCCCTGTGGGACTTGGGCTTCCCTTGCCTGCTCCAGAACCCTCAGAAGGAGTCCCTATTCCCCCACCTTGTTCAGCCCCAGAAAAAGCAAGCCCTGAACTGTTTACATTTCTCAGGATGGGCTTCACAGGCCAAAGAGCCATCTGTCTGCTCTTGATGAGCACCAGAGGTACTGTGTGGCTGTGTGGGACACAGACACACAGAGCCTCCCGCCCGCCAGCACAGCCACACCTCCCCACCAGGCTGGTCCTGGGGGCACCCCAGCTCTGCACCCCAAAGGCTTTGTGCAAGGAGTCCCACGGGAATGGCAGCTCATCTTCACTCCAGACCTACTGTAGGGCTGGCTGGCTGCAACCTCTTCTGCCACTGACGTGGCAAAGAGAAGGCAGAAAAAGGGAAGATACAACACAGCTGCTGGTACCTCCTTATGCACCACTGGGGCTGGGGAAGTGCCTGTACCACAACCCCTCTCTGGTGATTGGTTCATGGAGCTGAGGGTCACAGAAAGCCTCAGATGTACCCACAGCCACTCACAGTTGTTGCAAGTGATGGATGCTGCATGCCACAGCCATAATCCTTGGAAACACAGCTAACACAGAGCCTTGGAAACACAGCTAACACAGAGGTTTCCAGCACTGCTCCTCAGCACAGGAACGACGTGGCCACCAGCAGCCTCCCCTCCAACCTCCCTGCGAGGAGGTTTCACACTCCTCATGGCTAACTCACATTTTCCATGTCCACACTATGAGTATGTTAAATTCTTTTGTGTAGCATGGCAAGGGGAAGTATCAAGCTGTGTATGATGGGACAGATCAGAAGGGTCAGAGATATCTTTCTGATATCATTGCTGTAAAAACAATAGCAAATTAACACTACCTGCTACAATACTCATTTCCAGAAAGAGAGGCAAGCTGAGAACAAGCTGTGGAAAAGAAACCATGGGAACTCCTGATCATCAGACCTCTGCTTGAGCTACCATAACTTATTTCTCACAGATTGTGGCAGGTCCCACACCTCTGCACTACCAGCCAGGCTAAGCACATTCAGTGGCAGGAGAATGATTTGGTGTTATCACAGGAAAGAGAGCACAGGGGCCTTTCATTAATGACTTAGGACATCAAGAGCTGGAAGCAGTTTGGAAGACTGTGTCTGGATACTATTATGTAGGATAAAATTCAAGGAGAGTTCAGAACATCAGTGCCAACAGGCCAATGCAATTGGCTGCATTCAGGAAGGAGAAATCACAGACAAAATATAAAAAGGAAGACGAACTGATAAGGTAATAGCAGTAGCTATTGGTTGATACAATTGCCAATAGTATGGCAGAGGTCTGGGCTGTAATGCAGCCAGTCACAAGTTGCCATGATGTCACTGCAAACCAAGCATGTGTCACTCTACACTGCTGCTCTGTGCAGGAAACAACAATCATCAGTCTTTGCTCCTTGCTGCAATTGCGTTTTCTCTTACTGGTCTCATGTATGTAAGAATGATTTACACCAATTACAGTCCAAACAAGAGTGCTGACAGGCTTAGAAAATAGGGTTCATGGACAGAGAACAAAAAAACTGTGTGTGCTTGGTCCAAAGGAAAGAAGCTCCAGAGAAGCACAAAAACAGGCACCCACTGGATCAAGAGGCTGCGCTGTTTTTTGGACTTCCTGAAGGAAAGCGATTTCATTTGCAGGAAGCCATTGGTTTAATGTATCAGGTATCAATAACCACTAACAGAAGAGACAATTCAGCATGGCAGCAGGCTGCTGATGCTGAACCACAGCTATGGTGTGAGACCCCACTGTGGTACAAACCCACAGTGTGAGTTTGTGAACCTCCTTCCACCCCAATGTGTGTGAGAGCACGGTGATTTTGCTTCAGTTTCTCATGTTTATAGAAGTCATGTGGACAGCCCATAAATGGTGCCCTTTTTTGCCAGCCTTCAATCCTGACAAAGACTTGCATACCAAGATAATAATGAAAGTTGCCTTCAAGGAGATGATACAGTACAGAAAGTTAAGCACAAGTAGGTTTTTTTTCAGGATGGGAGCCCCATAGCATGAAAATAATACTGTTTAAATGCATCTCTAGGTGACAGAAAACTAAATTAATTAATGTTGATAAAGCCCTCTTTGATGAAAGCTGTTACAAAATGCACTGTACAATTATCTGGTGGCTTAAAATGTGGTAATTTAATATAGTTAACAGGGTCCCTGAGGAAATCCAGCATATTGTTTGCCGAAATCTCTATCAGGACAGAACTGAAACTGCTGTAACAAACAAAGGAAGCTGACAAGGAGGCTAAATGAGTTGTGGTACATTTAAAATTAACATAAAAATTTTCAAATCTATCATTATCACTACTTATTTAATCAACCTTACTGATTACATACAATGATCCTATCACTTCACACAGAAAGCCAGCACAGTTTCCTCCTGGACAACCTCATCAATTAGAAAAGAGTCAAGTGTTGCAAGATATACTGCTCCTTTCTAAAGGCTGGCTTTGCTTAACTTAAGACTTTGGCAATTACAAAGTGAATGTGTTTTGGTAAATCAAAACGTTCAGGGACAGAAAAAGGATTAAGGTTTCCTCCAATAATTTGTTGTCAACTTCTGTTAAACTAGCTAGAGGAGGAGCATCTGACTGAGATTAAATACAAGAAAATAAAGAAATTAAAACTGATTCCCTCACTTTGACTTCTCTCTCAGGCACATTTTTCTCTGCTTTTCAAGCAGTGCTTCCCCACGCCTCCCTTGTTTGCACACGGGGCTCAGCCTGGACTCCAGCTGCACACAATAATCTCTGATTACAATACAGCCCGATCCAACCCTGGGGCAGGGTTTTTCCTCCCTGTTTTATCTCACCTTTAAAGTGCTTTTCAGAATTCGCAGCTGGTGCAGTTTTTCATTGACTACTGGATCGCTACATCTCTTTATAAAAGATTTCTTATACTCCAGCTTAGTGGAAATCCGGTGTTCTCCTAAAGGAGACAGGCTGGCCTGCTCCAAGGCTCTGTACAAATCTTGCAAGGAGTCTGCTGTTTTTTCCTCTATAGTTTCAACTGTAATGAGACAAAGGGGAAAACAAAAAAAGGAGGAAGAAATAGAGAAAGCAACAATGTATCATTAATGTGATTACATTAAGACCTATCAAAAGCTTTTGCAAAATGTTTAACAGGTTTAACTAGACCATAAAGAGAATATTTCACACCTCCTAAGTTCCAGAAAAGAGTGCTGCAAATGCTCCTCCTTGCTTCAGAAGAAAGGGAGAAAAACTTTCAAGAATGTAAAATCTTGACATACAGAGAAAGAGGAAAAAAGAGAAATAGCACAAGGTGCAGTAATATTAGAGTGACTTACAACCAGAAATCAGATTTCTGGTATTGCAGTTATACAGTTCTGGTGACCTCCTTGTCACAAGGAGAGGAAGCCCTGGAAGCATCCTGCTCAGGAACCCATCAGGGACCACATCTCGGGCTCAAAGTGCTGCTCACAGCACTCAGGAATATGTGACAGTGGCCCTGGAATGACACGTCCTTTTCCTTCCTAGGAAAGTCCACTTATTTTTGCCTCCTATTTTTGATACTCAGTGGTGTTGTTCTATAGGCAGCAATGCTGTCACTTATGCTGGCCTGTTGCTTTACTGTTACCTGAAGGTTCAGCAGCAGAATCAATATAAGAGCACAACCATGACCTGGCAGTATGGCAAACCAAAACAGAGCTGTTTGCATTATAGTTTTGTTTTAAAAAATTAATATTTATTATATACTATATCGAAATACAGAAATATGAGAAGTATTTATTTATTATAGGTTTAAAATATTTGTTGTAACTAGTACTGAAAGCATTTAAAAAAAAAAAAAAAAAAGAAATGTTTTGATTCTTTAAAAACAAAACCAAGCAAAAACTGGGGATATGAAGTGTTACTCTTATATGAGCTTTGAAATGCTTCATTTAGAAAACACCAAACCACTTCAACCTTTCACACAATATTTGCCCTGGAGGAAACTCTTGGGTGACTCTGCACAAGCTCTGGAAGGACCAGTGCAGTCGGGATTAGCAGGGTGGGGATCAGGATTAGCCAGGACAGCCCTTGGGACAGTGTTAGCTGTGTCCCTTAGCTCTGTCCCTGCTGCCCCTTGCACACGCAGACACTGCCTGTGCGTGGCCTCCTGGCGGCTCCCGGAGCCCTCGGGATGCTCCCAGCCAGCCCTGCCTTTCACAGTGGTGCCTGTTTGCCTGGCTCCAGGGGCCCGTGTCCTCCAGAGGCTTTCCTAGAAGCCCTTGCAGGAAGGCTGCCTGCTCCAGGCATTATCTTCACCCTGTGACTGACCCTGCTCCAAGACAGTCATTTCTACTGGCTGAAAGTTTATCACATAGGGAAGCACCCTCAAGTAAAGACCTCAGTGAGTAGAGGTTTTTTATCAGTCACCAAGAGAGAAGACAGTTTGTGTCTAGAAGTGACATTGTAGTCCATCAAAAGCTACCTGAGGCCATTTCCCATTTGAGGCCATACTATTCAGTAGGGCAATGACTCTCCTCAGGCTCAGGCAAGAACTCCAGAAATCCAAATCTCCTCACCCCATCACAAAAAGCGTTTGCATTTGTACAGACCTACAGACCTTCATACAATAAGAGAATTTTGCAATCAGCAACTAATCTTGCTTCATCTCTCATCAGTTTATTCCTTTGCCCTATTAGAGGGCAGCTATTTTTAAAGCACACATTTTAATTTTTTTTTTTTTTAAGAGACATGGAAGTGAAGAAGGGTTGGAGGCTTTTTATCGATATTTTGATTCTGCACAGAGCTCCCTAAATCATCCCAGCCTGTGCTACCCTGCTTGGTGAGCTGGGTTCATCTCACTATCAATGGTGGCCAGGACTGAAATAAAATAGAAATGAGATGCTTTTCTCTTTCTTGTAATTTTCTTTCTTATTAAAACATCTAACAGGTAAAGGACAAAAAATTCAGTAGTTGAATAACTAGAGAGTGATTAATATCTTTTGTGGTCTTGATTTTTATGGTTACTTAAGAAGTCTATGCAGCAATGAGAACAGAATTTTGGGATCTCTCTATCAGTTCCTTTTGCTGAATGCTGATGTCCACCAGTGTGACAGCTGTGGGAGGGGAGGGATTTGCTAAAGGGCAAAGGGAAAACTCCCTCCTGGTCTGACACAGGAGTATTTGACACCTGTTTCCCCCTCTCTCTCCTCCTCATCTCTTGCTATGCAAGGCAACAGAGATCTTTCCTCAGGTGCCTCTTCCCCAGCAGCACTGCCAAGGTTGTACCCTGAGGGGATTAGGACAGGGATGGCTTGCTGAAGAAGCAGGCCAGCACTTTGACTCCATACCACCTAAATTTACTTTGCTACAGTGTCTAGAGCTTGGGTTGGCAACCAGCCGCCACATCCAGGCTTGCCATCAAAAACCCATGGCTTCCTAAAACACAGAAATTCCCCACCAAGGCAAAATACAGCATTTGAGTTCAACCCTAAGGTTCAAAACTGAATGACAAGTGCCTGTAATGAACCTGGATGGCAACATGGCCCCTGTGAGTATAAACCCTGTGCCAGAGGGCTTGTCCTGCCCTCCCTGCCCACACTGCTGGCCTGGGATCTGCATGGCTGGTGCTCCTCAGGGCTCGTTCCCTGGGACAGGCACCCACTGCTCAACGTGGGTAGAGGGAGTGTGGACACCAGACTGCCACCCTCACCCGAATGGGAACAGCTCTGAGACTGCACAGGAAAGGCACAGGACTGTGGGGCAGGACACAGGCTGGGCTGGGCAGCAGAACATGGACAGAAGGTCTCTGGAAGGCATCAGCACATCACCTCCACTCGGCTGGGGCTGCCTCCCCCACACTCTGTCACTGACTTGGTGATGTCACTACAAGCAGCACGTCAAAAAGGGGACAGGGTTTCCTGAAGAGGAAAGAGGAGGGAAGAAAAACAGGCCCCTTAAATGCCTTGCTGCTGCTGAGGCTGGGAGAGCTCTAAAGAGGGCAAGATGCCTTGTTCCCCCATGGTGGGGGAGACGGCAGTGGGCGTCATGCAAACACATCCCAAGCCCTTAATATTTTCCAGAGAAATGCTGAAGGTGGTGCTGCTGCTCTCAATGGCTCTCAGTAGGCGGGAATGAGATTACACACACATCTCCCCTCCCTCAGCCTTCTGCTAGAGCCTTTGATTGATTTCCTGTAGGTGTTGGTGAAACCCTTGGCACCATAAAGCATCTGAGGTATTCTGTTAGATATAGAGCGGAGCTTAAAACATATTTTCTTTTTTAGAATGAGTGGATTTGTATGCAAGTCAGGTATTACAGCATGGCTGTCTCAATAAGGAAGAATAAGACCTCTGGTAATGTTTTGTGTAAGTAGAAAATGTGGTCTAATAGGATTTGCAGGTGACCTCAGCCCAGCAGCCAACATAACAGTTGTTTTTGACACTCATTGGGCAGAGTTGTGGGTTGCATCTTTCCTGTTTCTCTGAATGCACTGCCAGGTCACAGTTTCCACATACTGCTGAAAAGCAAGGTCTCTTCTCTGAAGCTGTAATTTTGTTCCCCGCCTCACACAAGCCTGAACAAGTCTGTAACTCAGGAGCAGAAATAAAGCTGCACAAACTGCAACACATGGGATCTAAATCTGGTAAGAACCCTATCTTCCAAATGCAAGAATATACAGGCCCTGGATTTTGTAACAAAGAAGCTCCTGCTGTCTTCAAGTGAATGCAAAGCTATTTGCATTCAGTTCTAGAGATAATGAGTACATCTGTCTAGTAATGTTGTGTTATTATTTTTCACTATTCTGCTTTCCATAGGAAAATTTTCAGAACTTTTTGTACTCTGCCCTCAGTTCTTAGAATGCAGCAAATATTTATAACTACTTTTAAATTTGCCCAGGAGAGAGAGGTAAAGATTATGGCTGAGTAGGTGAAACTCCAACAGGTAAGGAACTGTTTGGGTTCTTGGCATTAAGGAAAAACTGAATGGGATTTCTCATACTGTGTTGTCACTTGTTGAAAAGAACATGCACCAAGGTCTGTGATGTACTAAGTGTAATCACCTCCTGGTTCTGTTAGGCAATTTATCATTCCATTATTTCCCTCTTATAAACCAAGATTGTGAGAGCATAAGGCACTTATGTGAAAAGAGACCAGAGAGAAAGTTCCCATTGGTATTTACATGGATCAAGAGATGATTGGTCTATGTAAACTGATGATTCAGGAAGATGGTACTGAATTAGAACCCTGTAGAAGGTCACCACTGCAGCCCAGCTGGCTAACACATTGCTCTCTAGACACAGAATCTCTAGGCACACAATTCTCATAAATCTGCTCTGAATATATGGAATAACCTCCAGCAGTTTTCAGTGGAGGTCCCTGCACTTCTGTGATTCATTTTTCTGCTAAAGCTCAAGCTGCCAAAATCTCGCATTTCATCTTTCAGTGAGGTACCAGAGGAGCTCATGATTTCAGGTGGGGCTATGAGTGAACAGAACTGCCTATGTAAGGATATTTAATAAATTTTACTACCTACCCTGCTGACAAGGTCATATTTTTCAAAGATCAAAGCTCTTCATTGGGGCCCCTCTGGTCTTTGCCAGTGCCTCCAGACACCACCCAGGGTCAACCCCATTGCCTTTAGATTTCCCATCCTGACTGATGGACACCAGTGCCACCCTGATGGAATTCTCCATTTTCCCCCTATCCTCTTTTCTGTTTGCTACCTTTACTGCTTAGTGACGCACTTTCCTTCGCTGCGCAACTCCTCTCACACACGCCCACTCCTCTCCTGCATTTGAACAGAAGTTCCACCCTCTGCAAATCCCCAGAAAGCCAAGCTGCTGTGAAGTCTGTGGCAGGAAGTGAACAAGGCACAGTGAGACTGAAATCTCCAGGCTCCACTGAAATTTAAACTCCCATTTTCACTCCTTTTTGTGAGCTCACTCCCTCTGGCAGAGGAACCAGCTAACCTCAGCTTTCTCAGGATTTTAAGGAGGCAATTTTGTTAGAATACATCACTAATTACATTATTAAACAGCTGCCACGTTATTTTCTCCCTCCAAATCCCAAAGATTTGCTTCCAATTTGAGAGCTACACCTTTTTGCTTCACCTTTTGTGCAGGGGAGGCATTTCCCTCAAGTGTCCCAGAGACCTTCTGCGTGACAGTAAATGCAGTAAATACTCCTCCAAAACAAGAGGCATCCCAAGCCTCCAGGAAATGGTCTCAAGTTAGATAAAACAGCCTTGGGTGCACAAACCTCTGGGTGTTTTTTTTTTCCCTTTGCCTTCTTGACCCTGATGTGTCTATATTGAGAACAGACACTCTGGTCTGCCACAAGCTAACTAATAACTGATATAATCCCAGTAGCAAGAAAGCATTTGTAACCTTCCCATGCCCCAGCAGGTTCTCCCTGCCATGTCTAACAACAGGGACTACCAATTGTTGCCTGGGCCTGCACTGGTTTCACTGGTAGGGAGGCAGAGCAGCACACAGATCCCTGCTGACCCCTTGGGAAGGGGCAGCCAGCTCCCAGCCCTGGCCCAGGCACACAAGGGCTGTGGCCACAGCATGCAGGGCTGCTAAACCCCAGGGAACAGCAGGAGAGAGACTGCAGGCATCTCCCCAGAGACAAGGTGAAAAGTACAAGGATGAAAGGAGAGTGATGTGGATTTTAGCAGTGCTGCAGCAGAGGGAAGAAAAGAAACCCTCAAGCAGCAGTTGGTTTCTCAGGGCAAGGCCTAAATCCATCTTTGCTGCTGTTCACGTTAATCATTGAGAGTCCAAACTGCCCAAGAGTGAGACATACCCAAATGCTTCTAATACAAACATTCAGGAATTAATAATTTTAACACTATTTAGATGGCTGGCTGGCAGACTAAGCTATGTATTTCCTTTCCCCTACCACCTACAAGCTAAAAGGAACTAAGTGGTGAAATCAATGTAAGGCTTAAAGGAGATGGTGTCTGCACAGCTGAGGCTGTCATGCACAGCTATGGGGGGAGCCAAAATGACACGGAGAGTCAGCTCCTGGTAGGAAAATGTTACAAGTCACATCCCTAATTACCGAGAAAAGCAAGAGGGAACACAGTATTTAAGCCTGGCATGGTACAGCAGGAAGGAGGTGCAGTAAAACACAGGTCTACATGGAAACAGCTGCTAATCATCTGCTCTGGGTAAGAAAGAGCAGATTTCCCTGTTAAAGCACAAGTAGGCACCTATGCTATGGCCTACGCCACTTTAAAATCAAGGCCTGACTAGATATGTGATTACACCTGTAAAAACACACACACCCACACCCATTTATATGTATATATGTCTATACACACACATACACAAGCATGTTAATGTTTTCTTTAAGTGAAGAAAAGTTGAAGCAAGCTGAATAAGCAAAACTAAATTAAAAGAAAAATGGGAGCTTCTTGTGCAGTACCCAGTCTTTGCAAACCTTCTCTCTGGTATTGTTCCCTTTCCCTGCCTTCTTTTGATTCATGTAATCCTCTGTCCTTTCTGTCCCTGTGTGTGTGAAAGTGCAGGATTTTCCTAAAAGTCTTGAATCAAGGAAGGGAGGAGCACTGTTTAAAAACAAGCTTTGATCCATGTGTTTGGTGAAATATTAGTAACTGGAGGATCATTAAATTTAATATTTATTGTATTTATTATTTTGTATTTATTCAATGCAGGTATTAAATCTGGATTTTATACCATCATTTCCTCTGAATTGAAATTATTTTTAGGTTACCAGGATACTCATATACAGTTTCTATTCTCTCCTATTAGGTAAACCTGCAGACAAAAAAAGACACTCCCCAGAGAGGCTGCAGAGGGTGCTCACTGAAAGCACCCACAGAGTCCTGCACTCTACACCTAATGGTACAAGCCTGCTTCTCCTCTCATATGCATGAGCATAAATTGGGTTTTTTGAAATAAAGTGAACTGTGCAGGCAAGTGGAAAACTCATCTGCCAAATGACAGCTATCTGAAGGTATTTCAGGCAGTTTGCACTACAGCCAAGTTCAATACCAGAACCAGGTAGGTACCATCTTTTAAAAGATCTGGCCCTAGCCTCTGTAAGGCCTGACAGATGCCAGGCTTTTGCTGCGGCACCGAAGGTCTAATTCTTTTTGTGAACTACTTATGGCCCTAGCAGTTTTCCTTTTGGGTCAGTAGATCCCTGTGAATCCCTTTTCTGCTGAAGTCACCTTTCTGGGGCTGTCTGAAGGACAAGCTGCCTGCAGCCTGCCGTGGCCCTCCCGTGCCCTGCTGGCTGCAGCGTGAGCTGGCAGGCTGGAGCACGTTCACATGTTCAACCTCCAGCCTCCGTGGGACACTTGAGCTGGCCTTGCTCTGAGCCTCACACACACCTCAGCCACATCTCTTCAGCCTTCCACACCACTGGAATTGCTTACTAAACACAGCTGACATTAAACTGAGCATAAGGAAGAACCCTCGATGTCTCTCCCTGCAGATCTGCACTGCTGAGCTGACAGTAACATTCAGCCACTTTGGACATCCACCGAGCAGTGCAGTTCTGGTGCCAGCTCATGGGTCACTGTGGTAGTGAGAAGGGGACACACAGAGGGAATAATTAGCTGTTTCTGCTCGTGCTGCCTCTGGACAGATCTTGCACACCTCAAATGAGCATCTGTAGCTCCCTCTTTCCTCACAGTTCTGCTGTTTCATGAGGTTATGTTGGTGGGCTGTGATTTCAGAGAGGGCACAAGAATGAAATCACTCCAAAGCTTCCCAAAGTCACGGAATTCTGATCAGTGGCAGAAGTTTCCTGCAGTAGGGTTATAGTTGTATCCTTCCTAGGTTTTGGATATGGTATTCTCCTCATTAAGCTGCCTATGAAGGCACCAGTTTAACTTTAATCTGCTGATTTTAATGACTATCTGCGAGAATTTTACACAATGAATTAGGATATCCTGACATTTTTCTGTGCCACCACTGAAATAAGTGCTGTTTAATTTTACCACGAGCTATCAATGCTGAAGTGAAATAAACAGACCAATCATATTTTGATGGTACACCTCCCCTTGGGCCCTGCAGTTCAAAAACAATAGAAAACTTGTATTTGAGGAAAGTCAGGAGCTGGAGCAAATTGGGCAAAATTTCTAGACACGTGGGGATTCTGTAACTTTTAAACAGGATGAGGAGTTGCCTACAAATAGTAATTCCCAAGTAATATATAGAAGCAATTACTCCTTGAGGAAAGTACTGTTTTTACAAACCCAAGCTGTTGCAGCACTCAGAGCTGTGAAAGGTTAAGTGACAAACGATACGGACACAGCGACATTACTCACCAGTCAGAACCAAGCCACAGTCACGCTCGCACAACAGCAGGGCCTGCCAAGGTTTATGGGATTGACACCTGAAAGCAAGCCTGAACAGATGGGCAACGTGTTCCTGGTGAGCAACACTCACCTGGAAAAGGAACTCTACTTCAGGCTACATCCCAGGTTGCCTATTTGTATGAAAATGTAGCACCGAGAGTGAAGTTTTCCAAAAGGTATCACTAAGGAATTGCAATCCTGCTTTCAAAATAGGAGGAACGTGGAAAATTAGTGTGGACAGGGACCAGGTTAATTGAATCTCTGCCTCAGTTACCTCTGTTACTCACTGTGGTCTGCTGGGGAAGCACCTCCCGAGGTGTTTCTGAAAGGGGCCTGAAAGACTTCCCAAAATGTTATCCCAGAAGATGTCATATTTATTCAGATATTCAGATTTATTACTGGATTTATAATTGCACATTATGATAGCTGCACTGATTAGATTCCAACCTAATTAAACTGCACCCTGATTTACATCTTATTTATGCAGGGCACAACACTGCCAAATATTAGGCACCCCCCACTGGCTGCTGAATGCCCATCACACCCCCATGGTCCAAAAGCACCACAGAGTTCAAAGCTATTGCTGTGATGAGAGAAATGCAGTAATTCCACGTGGCTTTTCTAGACATCACTCATGTCATCAGAGTCAGAATGGACTTGTGAACACTTATGAACCTCAGTATAAAGTGCTCTCAAAACTGGTATGAGAGTGGTCACAGCAGAAAGGTCCATTCCCCACCCATTGGGCAGAATGTGTTTGCCACAAAAGGAACAAGAGAAAGGAACTGAAGGTCAGCCCTGACAGACGATGGTTTACGCAAAAGCAAGACAGAAAATTTGCTGGCTTATTTCCTTTATTAAGCCCAAAATAACACCTTTAAAAAATCCTGACTTCATGAATAAATCAAATGCCTTCATTAAAGAAACATTTACTGCCATTTTCTATACTTTATTTTAAGGCATACAGAAAAATATTTAACAAATGTGTATGCAATTAAATGCCAGGGACTGCTAATTACAGTCCTTCTGAATGCCTCTGCAAAACAAAGATACTCAATACAATATGTTAGAAAGGGTGGGGAAAAGAAAGAGAGGAAGCTGAAGACAATCTAATAGGCATTAGTGCAGATATATGCTGGCCTTTGGCTACGAGCAGCAAATAAGCCATCAGTGAAACCCCAAATGGCAGCCAAAGGACATTTTAGAGTCATATCCTTGCTTCTGCTTCTCTAATTCATTTCCAAAACATTTCACCTCTAACTAATTATGGAATTTAATGACAGAATGTAAAGGACTGGCTGGAGTTGCAGGCCATTCCAACAAGGCTTTAATCACATATCCTTCAGGTTGCAGAATCTTTATGTACTTAGCAGTGATTTATCACTCCTGGCAGAGGCAGGTACTTGAAAGGCAACCTTATATAAAAAATAAATTCTGCCTTTGCCAAGCATTGGAAAGAGCACTAAATTAAATTTTAGAATCAGTTCATACAGACAAACTCAGTGGGTTTGTCTATCTGGCCAACAGGCAAAAATTTATGACAGTACAGTTTTGTAATCAATAATAGCAATACAGTGCATGTTTCTGATTAGAAAAAATTAAAGATGCCAAAACAACACTGCTAAATATTTAGGCTGTTTTGTGACAGTCCCATTGAGCAGAAACATAAAACATGCATTTTGATGAATTTCCAACTAGTATATGTCATACTATACTTTTTATTTTTCAAAAAAGAATATTAAAACTATCGTAAGCTTTGTCACCTGCTGTAAGGCAGAATGATGTAATTTTATTCACTGCACATTTCCTGTTTGTGAGGCAAAAAAGCATAATTTACTTCTTTATAAAAGGGAAATATATATATAACTATATATATATAATTTTATTGGTATTAACATAATGCAATACCATACATTGAGCAAACAGAAAGAAAACATTTCAAAATACATTTTTTAAAAGTATCTCCCCGTAAGATAGTATGAAATATCAAGTAATTAGCATTAACATTATTACAATACACCCTTAGTCAAATATATTAAGGAAAATCCACATTCTAATCACAGAGATAGAGGCAAACATCAACCCATAGGGGACTCAGAACATAATGATAAATACAATATCTGAATCTACTTCGAGTGACATCCAGACAAATACTGGCCCCAAAACAGCCCTCTGGAGTCTGGGTGTTATACAGAGAATACTTTGTGCCTGCTTGGCCAGGCAGCATCACTCACATGTTTTAGTCCTAGAAGATAAAGAGGAACCAAAGAGTTTAACTGCAGAGTCTAATAAATCTCAGCGTGAGGTATCTTCTCCATCATCATCCAAATGAGTGCCAGTGTACCCTCTGGGAATTCATTACAAACCATTAGATAAATGGAAGTCTCTGAAAGGTCTGTACATACCTCCACTCGACAGAATACACTTAGTTTAGCATGACACAGTAAGGAAACTTCCTTCACTAACGTGAAGCACGCTTAAATGACACGACTCTGTCTGGTTGGCCTGAATGGGTTCACTGGAGTTCAGTACAAGCAATGGGAAATTACAGTTACCATGGCTGAATCCCTCTTTAATTCCTCGAGGTGTGCAGAACAAAACTGAGTGACATCAAAGCCCTTCCCCTGCCAAGACCCTCTTCCCCTTCCGTTCTCCCGTGCCGGGGGCAGTATTTTCTGCAAATGTGCTCCATGTAGACTGGATCTGACTTTGTGCCTAGTCCCATTGTGGAAAGGGTGCATTCTTCAAAAGACTGGCCATGCCCTTTGACACCTTCCTGGAGGCCTCATATTCAGGCATGTGGTTGTCTATGCTTTAACAGGTCTGTTCTCTGTTATAAACATCAAAGTTATTCAAGAAGAACTGACTTTCTGAACGGAGGCCATTAGGTTGCTTGCAAGAGGCTGAAGTTGAGTCTCCGTCGTGCCAATTCTCTAATGATAAGTTTATCAACCTTTGAGTCCAATCGGTTCAGTGCCAAGAGATGTGGTTCCCATTTGACATGGAGAGGTGCTATCAACTCTCGCAGTGTATTAGCCTAATATGATAAAGCAGTGATACAATATGTTGAAAGATCGGTGATGTGCCATTACTTCCATTTCATATTAGTAAATTAGAAATACTATCATGCAAACAAGAGCAAATAGCAAATCTGGCATACAGTAGCAGCACTACAGAGCCTTTCTAATCTGCATGCAGCTATGCTTGTGAGGACAGAGACATGGCACTGTTCTGCTATTACACCTCACCCCATTAAAATATCCATCCCTGATGCAAAAGAGGTATTTAGGGCAGAAAGTTATATATTCTCTTTTTGTAGATATGTTTTTAAAAAGAACAGAACAAAAACCAATTAAAAAACCCCCAAACAACCCACAAATAAAACGAGAACAATACACATCCTAACCAACTTGGTTGGTTTTCTCCATGTTGAAGACACATTAGCTCATTTGGAAGCACTGGGAAAGGGTCACATGAATGAGGAGAATGGAAGCAAAGAATGTGCCCCAAATCCACCAAACGTGCTACAAACACAGAAAAATATCCTGGTGGCAACTTATGCGTGAACTAGAAAAAGAGGTGGCACAACACAATCTGGCTCCTTTCGTTCTCCTAGCTGACAGTCCAGCGTTGTGCAATGTTGGGTGAAGGATAAGATACAGAGCTAGGAGATCATGTGATTTTGCAACCACACTGACATTACACACTTCCATAAGCTAGGGCTTGAGAACTCGAGAATCTTTGTGGACCTGTGTTAGCAAAGAAAAGAGAAAGAGAGAGGTGGAATAAACAGCATACAGCTAAATTGTTTACTTAGAGTTTCTGCATGGATATGCAATCTCTGCACAGGCAGTTTCAAAAGCCTGGCTGTTCTCAGTGCATTCCCTATTCTATTGCCTACTACACTAAATTGTAATAAAAAATATGAAATTCCATGGATCTTAACATCCATTGTCATTTTGAATCCCAGATATGAAAAGCTGGGGGATTTTTTTTTTTTTTTAAATAAAAAAAACAACAAAACACTTTGGGAAAGAGTTCAACTGTGCATAATGCAAAGACATACAAACTCATTCCAATTTAACTGGTGAGATTTGTTTAACCCCTGTTAAAGAGATTTTTTTTTTTTCCAAAAGACAGGATGGAAAGGAAGGAAAATATCAAGCATTGCCATTTTCATTCCTGAGCATAAAAGGTCTGGAAAGCAGACAAGAAATGTTGTCTCAGGGACAGAAAACAAGGTAGAAAGAATCCCAGAATGGAAGCATTGGTGCCATTTACTCCACACATGGCAGCAATTGTTAAATGAGTTTCAGAGAGGCAGAGGGTGAGCAATGCTACACAGAACTCAAATCCAGTTCAGCCTCTTCTCTGTTGCTGAGATTTCCTGGGACTCTATGCGTCAACAAGGAGAGGAGGAAGAAGAAGTGTGAGGAAAACAGTTTATATAACTAAATTCTAAGTATAGCAGTCAAGAGAAACTTTTACATAACCTATTGTTTAAAATAAAAAAACATTTGATTCCACAACCAAAATGAAAAAAAACCCAAACCCAACCCCCAAAACCAAACCCCAAACCCCTGACAAACAAAAGGCGAAACCAGCACAATTCAGGACTCATGGGGTTGAGGAAAGGGAGACTTTGCAGAGTACAAAAGGGAATGTTTCTCAGATTTCATCCTGTTTTATACTACAAACAGTTGTAGCATTGAAAATAAGAGTCTTGGATTTATTTGGAAAAAGGCACTAAGTGAAAGAGGATACTGCTGCCTCACAGATATCACTTCTGCAGCTCCAGGAGATCTGGTCATCTTACAGCTGTTGTTCATACAACTTAATCACTAAGAATTCTGAAAATTTGTTTCAAAGGTCAGGCTTTGGCAAAAGAAACTTCCCTTTTTGTGGAACAAAGTGGCTGTGAAATAAAGGAGGGTTACTGAAGTTAAGGCAAGGGCATTATCTAGCAGGGTCTGTACCCAGCTCTTCCTCACGGCCATCTGAGCCTGGCTGGGACAGGTCCTCTGTCTGTGGAAGAACTGTGCTACCTTCAGCACATGGTGGGACAGGACTTCTGGTATTTAAATAAAATTCAACTAAATTTTGCACTAGAAAACTATTTCTGAAAAAGATCTGCTAGTAGCACACACTTTTGTAAAGACTATTCAGTAATATTGCTAAGGTTTGATTATTATATAAATTATCAAACACTGGCAATTTTTCACTATCCCAGTTTGGATTAGTCACTGTGCATGAACAGCCTTTCATTAACCTCTTCAGGTAAGTGATAGCATATGCTGTCCTATTTATCTTAACATGAATATAATTATCAGGCTCTAGGGGGCTTTTCTAAATAGATTTTCAGTATCACTTACTGATACTAACTTAGCATTTGGAAAATCTGGTTTTTAGTAGTAAAATTATTTTTCCTTATTGTTACAAACTCTACATTTTTCTTTCTTTATCACTAACATTAGCAAAATAATTTATGTAAAAAATCTCCAGCATATGATTTTGTTTCTAGATAAGGGTTTTAAAATTTGTTTAAAAGGAGAACAAATACAAATAACAAAGAACAAGTAACGTGCTTTTGGATGGATACTTATCGACACTACAACTTATGAAACTCATGAGACTTGCAAACATTTTGAAAAAGAAACCAACTGCCATTCACATACAAAAATGAACGCGACCCTGTGAATACAGCAAAGTGAACTTACTGCATTTATCAACCAAATTATGTCTGCATTATGAGAAGAGTTTGATAGCAAATTACTTCCCCAGAGTGGTTACAGACACAAAACTGCTGTAAATCTCAGCCTATTTCTTCAGCTGATGTGATCATGTGGGATGTGAGGAATCTTTTATCTGGCAAACCTTCTGCAGTAGGAGGTATTTTACCCATCTAAAGTGCTAGAGACAGAATTCACCTGGGCTGGGATCAACCCACCAAGCAGGAACAAAGGGATGCTCTGCACACCTTTCCAGGCCAAGTGTCAAAAGCCAATAAAAATGTAGGCAAAGGGAAGCAGAAAGTTCTCATGAGAGAAATATTTGAGAGTCACAATCAATAAGGTCTCAAAAAGGCTCTCATACAAGAAGTCCTATGTAAGGAAAGGGGCACAGAAGGTGATACTTCTCTTTCTGTTTGAGACTGATTTATAAATAAATTTTTAAGGAACACCAGCAGTGACTAATGAGACGGTATAAAGTTAGGGTTTTCACTCTGATGGGTTTTTTCTTAATAAAACATGCAAGATTTTACCACTGCCACTTAAGTGTGCACCTTCTTATCAATATTCACATTACATATTTTGCCTAAACAGACTACAAGATACCTGGTTATTACATTTTAATGAAAACTTTTATTTTCAAAGAAGGGTTAGGTTGAATAATAGCAGGTTAATAAATTTATGTTTTAAACTTATATGGAAGTTTTACAAAATATCAGATTTCCCATCAGTAAACCTGTATCTGCCTTTTGAAGATCTACCCTTTCCTTTGTTTTTATCCTGTTTTGTGTACATATTTCTACATCTGTCTACATATTCAGGAGAGAAGAACTTTGACTGGAAGATCTTACCTACTATCTAGTCCAATATTGAAGCATATATTGTTTTGCATTTTCCCCTAAAGGTAGATACTTTGCATGAGTGATCAGGCTCCAAACAAGAATGAACAACAGGGAAGAGAAAACCTTCCCCATGTGTCACAAACTGTGACCTGGCTGCTTCTGCTAGAAGTCCACTGGCAGATACATCTTCCTCCTCACTAGGGAAATGGCTCAAGGCTCTTTGACACAGAGTCCTGGGGAGGAACTCGGGCAGACCTGCAAAGTGTCTATTGCTCAATGGTGGGAAGCTCCCACCACCTCCAGGTCTCAGACAGATGCCATGCAGAGATGAAGAGTAGCTGGTGGAGAGCCTGGCAGTGAGAGTGCCTGAGGAAGGAGGGTTGTGGTGACACATGTGGTGCAGACCCCCAAAGCAGCACCTCCGCACACTCCTCTGGAGACTGCAGTAAAGGGCATCAAACAATCACAATACAGGAGTTTGCTATCTGCAAACAGTGGGTTTCAGCCCTTCCAACATCACAATATATGCTTTGGCGTCCCCCATGTCCTCACTGAGGAACACCAAGAGCACAAATGTGCTATGGGAAAGCACCTTGGTGAGGAACAGGCACAGGGAGGACAGACAGTGGTGTCAGCCCACGTGCAGCCCCCAGTGCCTGCTCCTCTGCAGGTGCTGCACTCGGTCCCATGAGAACAAGGCAGTGGAAATTACAGGGCTCTGATCAGCAGGCATTTTTCCTCCCACTTACCACTGTATTTCTAAATTGCAAATGCAACCCAGCTCTTCTATGCACTTCATGTACTACACCTATTGCTAAATAACCCTGCACTAAAGAACTAAATAAACTAAAATGTAGCACATTAAACTGCCAAATTACTAACTCTTACTATATTATTATAGTGTATTATATTATATTATTCCCAATTCTGCCCGTATTTTGTCCCTCATATTAGAAGTATCTCATGGTTTTTCTTATGCTGTTCAGATACCTCTCTAATATCTGCAAAACTCTCCCCCTCAGTTCATTACCAGGGTCTTACTGGAGTGACAGTTCACAGCTTCAAGATGGAGCAGTTTGAGTGTGGTTGTATCAGAAAATAAGGTTATTTTACAGAGTAGTTCATTTTGTAACCATTGCAAAGTAATACAAAGAGCTGCTCCCAGACAAAGGAAGCCCTCTAATTTGGGACATAAACAGTGAGACACAGTTGAATAACCATGTTCAGGAAAAAAAAGAAAGAGGAGCTGGCTGAACTTCTCATAGTTTTATATACATTTAGAAGGCGTAGGATGTAATCACAACTTTAGCATCCCACTAGGCAGTTTATGAATTCTGATAATGATATTAAAATTTCTGTATATTGGCTCTCTAACTGCTAGATTACACAGTGACTTAAGTTGCATAAGCTATGACACAAGCCTCACCCAGGAGAAGTCTATTACATCCCAAAGACAAGCACATGAGGCATATATCTAACGGTGAGATTGCTTTCAATACAATTCTTGGTACTATTGTAAGCTAAAATCAGCCAGGCTATGATTGTAATGGCATGTAAATTTAATCTACCAAACCTCCTGCATTGTTTATTCTTGAAAAGCCATGTCCTTGCATCCTGACCATAAAGCAGGAACTGTAGTTCCAGTCTATCACCCTACAAATGAGTTAATGTACAACACAAAAATGGGAGCTGTTGTTTCCCAGCTAGTGCTTTGGACAGCAATCCAGTAAGAAAAGCAATGTACTAATTTTTTGCATTGTTATCAACAGATTTTTTAAATACAGAGTATTTAAGGAGAATTGGTCTTATTATTGTGACAAACTATTCTGTGTATTACTTTTTAATCTACTTTTTCAAGCATTGTATTTCTGGAAATCTTTTACATTAACTTGCTCAGGGCTTTAAAAGCAGACAGAAACGTATGGAATTAATTATAGCATAAGAGATTTAAATTTACACAAACAAATTTTTAATTTCAACCAGTAGAAGCCCCTTTGGTCAGAGAAGGCTTTAACAGCCCATCATCAAGTAAAATAATTGCTTTTTCTGGTGGTGCTTTCCATACTGACAACAGAAACACCAATACACTGACAAAATCCCTGGTGGGACTAAATAACACCAGCCAGACCCTCATGTTCCCACTGCCAGGGTACATCCAAGGGCAGAGGATGGAGATGCTGCCCATGCCACAACTGCTGCCAGCTGAAGCAACCTGCCTTCCAGGCCTGGGATTCCTTCTCTGACTGGGGAATGAAAGAGCCACAGATCACCTGAACACTGTGAATTACTGAGGGCATACCACGTGGGTAAGGTAAAATGAACAGACTGAGAAAAAAGTGTTATCTTTGTGCCACATTTGGCTGAGTGTTTTCAGCAGCTTTTGCTAAAACCTCCAACGGGAATGGTGTCAAAACATACTCAGTTGGGGAAAATTGGGGGAGTAGATTATTATTATTGTTATATAAATATTGATAATTTTGAGATATTTTAATTTAATTTGGAGCTCACTGGAGAGGCACACACACAAAACATGGACTCTACCATTACTCTTCTGGCAAGGCCAACAAGTGGAATGCTGGCACCACTCCTGGCTGGTTGTGCTGCGTTTAACAAAGGCATTCCCTTGTCCTCTCCTCATGTTCTAGCACGTGTTTCATCTGTCAATCCAACTTGCCTTGACTGTTCCCAGGCAAGTATTATTGTTCTGCTCCAACTCTATTTTTGACTCACTCAGGTCTCTTTCAGGTTTGAGGAGGACCATATTTAGCAACAAACACTCTATCAGACCTGAAAGCCTCCCTATACCAACAACTTGAAATAAACTGCACAAAATTAGCATATAAAGAAACTGCTTTTAGAAGTCTTGCTTTTAATTAGTCTGGTTCCCATAAAACTAAGACAGAAATCACCTTTCTTATTCTAAACCAATGATAGAGCTGCTTTCTTGGCTATCTATGGCATCTTGAAAGACCATCAGACCAACACAGAAATGACCTCCTTGTTTTCCTGGAGGAAATTCAATACCTATTTGAGAGTATAAAATGAAGAATTACTGATTAAATGTTGCACACTTGTTGGATGCTGAAGGCATGTACTGACATCTGGTAAATTTAAGTTATTTTTTATGAGAATAATTATCTCTATATAAAAAGCTTGCACTGAGAGGTTTCATGCAAGGTACTCTTCTGACAAACCAAACATTGTTATGTTGTTTGTTAACAATCACTTGCATATTTTCAATGTGTAAGAGCTTTTTAGAGGGGATCCAATTGTTTAGTAAGTACATCTTAAGCCTACCATATTCCAAACAATGCTATCATTAGTGAAATAAGAGAAAATCAGGGCTGCACAGGGATTTCATTACACTAAAGATTCCTGTTACAGGAGTCAAATGCTGAAAACATCAGAAGCTCCCGACTGTATTTTAACTGTAAAGAAAGCAACAAAAATAGCAAGTTTTAAATTATTTCAAATTCCTGGACATGCTAGACTGGATGAGATACAGCATGGATAGTATCTCTTGAAGCCTGCTAAGACAGTACTTCTGTATGCCCTTCAGGAGGGGAAAAACCAGCAAACTAATCAAGGGAGTATCTTGTCATATCACCTTAGGTGTTCAAGCTCCCAGTTAAATACTCTTCCTGAAAACCACAAGGCTGCCATTCATGCAAATGGATGGCAAAGGGGATTTGCCAGCTTGGCCAGGAACCTAGACAAAGCTGAAGGATGCCTTGCCAGGGTTTCATGATGCTGTGATGCCCAGCCATGCAGGAGTTATCTTA
This sequence comes from Polioptila caerulea, assembly GCA_013397295.1. Classification (NCBI taxonomy): domain Eukaryota; kingdom Metazoa; phylum Chordata; class Aves; order Passeriformes; family Certhiidae; genus Polioptila; species Polioptila caerulea. Next base: position 296,801 of record VYXF01002215.1, read on the forward strand.
GCCCTCCTTCTCAGCCCTTTCTGAAATTCAGGCACCCACCAAAGACCCTCTTGGCGAGAGGACAGGGTGCACCCAGTGGTTTTTAAGGAAAGATTCTGATAAAGTTCTTGGTGAACTGGTAATAATCAGTAAGGAGGTACATCTACACTCCCATCAATTCCTACTCTTCCACCAATTCCTCCAGTAATTTAGGAGTTTTTTACCCTCAATGACCTCTGCACAAAGGTACAAAGACATAAGGGTGAAAATTGCTTCTCTTTAGCCTCTTCCTTCCTAATCCATCCCCAAGCATCTCCAAAACACACAAACTTCCCCTGTTTGGTGAGGTGTAGCTGCCATACTTCTGTGTGATGGCATTGTTTCACAGAAAAAATTAATCCTGCACTGAACATATTATAGCAATATGTGACTCAGGCCCTGGTTCTCTTCTCCTGCACATCTGACCCCTTCCCAGTGTGGAAGGGCAGAGCCTGGGGGAGACCTGCCATCCTCCTGGAGTGAAGGAGCAGTGCACAGGGCTCACCAGGTACCAATCTCCCCATTCCTAAGGCAGGTCAAGCTCCTCTACTGGCAGAAACCACCAGAGCTGTGTTGGGCACTTCTCAAAGCCTTTTGAGTTGTTCAAAGTGATGCTCTTTTTCAGGAGAATGAAAACAGGATCTCTGCAGCTTTCAACTGGAAATGAGAGTGCCATCACCTCAGAATGTGCAGGACTGTTTGCCAGCTTCTGCTATTTCATTCAGGTCTTTTGATCACAACAAGGGAAAAATACCTTTAGTTTACTCAAAGTTAACAATATCCAGGAAAAGAGAAGTCTTATTAAAGTGAGGGCAGCTGTTCCCCAAAGGGCTGTCCCAGCTCTGGGAGCAGTTGGGCAGCAGGGGAACAGCTGGTGTGAGCTGGTGGCTGATCAGGCTGAGGCAGGGAAGACGAGTTGGAGAAAGGCAGGGGCTGGGTGGGAGGGAGCACTACAGCCCCACCACTGACACCTGACCCTGGCACTGCTGTAGCAATCTGCTGGGAGGCAGGGACACATTTCAGGTATAACTAGTTATACAAGAAACCTCTTGATCTGGGTAATGATGTGGAGGGCTCAGCCTGCTCCCTGGGCAGCCTCCAGCAGAGCCAGTCCCCAGAGCTGCTGTGTGCTCAGCCCTTGGTCCTGCCAACAGGGGCAGAAAGGGCATCAAGAGGCTCAAAGAGAAAACCCCTTACTGTCACAACTGGTGACTGTTGTATGCAAGGGAATCTAAATGGACCAAAACACCCTCAGATGCTGGGGGAAGGGTTCCCTGTAAAAACCTTTTTGAAATGGCTGGTAAGAGTGCTCTTCCCTCAGGGGATGGGAAGCCAAAGGATGCTTGTAAGGAGGGGTTTCTGCTGCCCAGACCAGTCACATGCATGAGCAAGGTTCTCCTGGACAAGCTGTAGCATAACCCAGAGCTCTTATGCACGGATGTATTCCCAGCAATTTGCTATGCACTCCTGCTTCGGTGTGCTTAAGTGCTTTTCACCAAAATATCACCACTAAACAAAGAAAATATTATCATGTCTACAGCCTGACAACCACTATCATGTAGCTGAGCTTTGTTCTTATCCCATAATAGCAACCTCCCTCCTATGCATTTCTCAAGCTGCTCAGTTAGCTATTGTCCTCTGCTATTTTCTTCAGAAGCTACACTGTCTTTTTTATTTTCCTCTCCTCTGCAGTTTTGTACATGAATAAGCATTACATGTCTCTTTTCATGCATCACCAACATCAAAACCAAACCTTTTTCTTTTTTCCCTATCAGGCAGAAACATCTTATACCAAACAGCTCCCTTTAGTTCCCTTCTTGGATTGTACTCATTAAAAACATCAAATCAGCTTCTACAAAAACAGAGAACTAGGGAGGTTTGGCTTCTACCTACATATAAATACAGGAAGCACTGTAGATAAAGCAGAAATAAACAAGAAAAAAAAAAGAGACTCATTTGTGATCTCTCACCTCAAAAAGCAGTACTGAAAAAGGCAGAGAAGGGCTCATAACTAACTAGAAGAGATGCTTGTCTCTCTAGCCTGGAGTTAAAATGTGCACTCCTTACTGCCACGTGACAGAGCTCGAAGTACACCCGCGCTCAAAATCGATCAAACTGTTTTGTGGAAAAGTGATCCATCAAGGGTTACACACAAGATGCCTTTAACTCTCCCTAGAAAGATGATTTTAGGCATAATCCAAGGCAGGCTATCTGAGTTAGCTGGGATATGAGGCTCATCTCTTTTTGGTAAAATCACTTGTTCTTGCAGGGGACTTTTTAAAACTCAAATAACTCAGAGTCTGAGATCTGATAGAGAAGTAGACAAATCAATGCTTCAGACAATTTTTCTAAGCCCACATCTGCCGTGCAGAATGGAAATGTTAGATTGCAAGATTAAACAGTTAAAAAATCCAGGCTGGGTGAATTTTTAGTTTTGCAAGGATTTATTTTCTTCAGAAAAATGCAGACATTCCTCTTAAAGAAGCTGTGTATTTAGTGTCAGTAGCTGGTATACAGTAAGTACTGCAATGCCAGGACTTGCCATCAGTACAACTGGTTATTCCAAAGAGTTATAGCCTAACCAAAAAGTTCAGTATACATTATATATCTGTTCAACACTTCTGTGGAAAAATAAGTGTTCTTATTTTTCTATGAAAAAGTACATGAGAAAGTGGGAATAGGCAAGAAATTATCTGTTCTGGTTACACCTGGTAACACAATAGTTGGTGATGAAAAAATGTTGGTGACCATGATTGACACACTTTTTTGTGAACTATAAAATACAGCAAGAGCACAGTCAGCTTAAGCAGGTGTGTGCAGAAACCTTGGAGGGATTTGAGAACTGGAAATGCACAGTTAGAAGTCTAAGTGCAGAGAACAATCTCCCCTGCTCAACCCAGAACTACCACAATCATTGGCCTTGGAAGGAGGAAACAGATGTTAGTAAAACCCAGGGAGATCAGAGATGAAGATTTGGCTGTATGCTTTTGGTCATTAAAACAGTGCTAAAGATGAGCAACACCAGACTTGAGAAATGCTAAACATACAAGGATAAAATAAAGGAACGGCTTCATGAATTTGTCTTTTAAAACATTTGCTCTATTTCCATACAGTACAACTGAGTAAGTCATCTGAAGAAAAAGTCTCAGCCAGGACTTTCAGAAGACAAGAGCTAAGGGGCCAAAAATAACTGTTGCCCCAACACTGATATTGGGACATTGATATTACAGGGTTTTTAACTTAATAATGAGGTTATGCCAGAGTCTCCTCCTTGGAAGACAACTTGGGCTGAGAAATATTTCAATGCACTGGATTGATCAATGCACAGAAACATGGCCCCAGCATAAAACCCATCCACATGGCTCACCTTGGCTCAAAATGCTAAAGTGCATAAATCTTTGAAATAAATGCTAAAGCAGCATAGGTGCATTTACAGTAGGTTATGCTGTAAGAGAAATGTGACACTGTAGAAACAAAATACCTTTAAAACAGTTTTTCTAACCGGGGAAAGATTTATAATACCATCATCCTCATTTGTGGCACAGAGCATTAGAGGCTGATGGGATTTTCATTTCAAAAACCAATCACAACTTAATTAAACTCGTTCCATAGCTTATCCTCACCATTACAGACTTATGCCCTATTTCTTGTCTTCTACTTTTTGCTTCCATCTTACTCCACTCAATTTTGCAATCTCCTCCCCAGCTACCCTGATGTTTCCACTTCCCAAGTACTACAGATCATACTGCACTAACTGTTTTTTCCTTTTCAAGAAAAGGGGTAAATTAAGCCTCCACCACCTTGCGGGTGTGTGCTTTCCTTTGTTCATCTGGTTCCTCTCAGCAACCTCCTACTCCCCATCATTCCAAGGAGCACTGATACCCAAAAAAGCACACAGCCTTCTGACAGCCTTGGCAGCAAAGCCAAATCCATGCAGAACATAAAATCTCTCCTCTCCATGCCTGTTTTCCTCCAGGTAGAAACCAGAGGCACTGTAGAACTGTAGTCAAAGGTACTGGCTGCTAAGGGCCATCCACCCATGCCCTCATCCTTCCACATTCAACCTCCACTAAATTTCAGGAATAATGAAACCCATAAAGATCCAAGTGCCATTTTCAAAACTGAAGAGTCTAATTTTTACTTCAAGTGACTTTTATACTCTCCTATGAATCCCATAGTCTTGTTTAGCCACAACATACACAAGCTTAGGAAAACTGTCTTTTGGGATGGGACAGGCCAAGAAGAAGGTGGCTGACATAGTTCTGAGTTGCATTAACTGTAAAAGCCATTTCTAGACTGTGAGTCTTCAAGGCAATCATTTTTTAACTTTATGAAAACACTCACACCTCCTTCCACCCTCTAACAATAGTTTAGAAATAATTGTACCAAAAATTTCAGCCATCCTTTAAACAAGTATTCCCAGGAAATCTAACACACATCTTTTTCCCCTCTTCTTTCACTAAGGAGACATTTTACAGGTATTTTAAAGACTGTGCAAGGCTTTCATAAAATGAATTTTCTCAGCTTCTTAGAGTTTGCGTAGATGCAAGGATAGCCTGCTTATGCTGCAAGATTCATGACAGCCACTATAAGATATCCTTATCTGCTGGTAGAATTTGTGAACTCAAGGTTAAAACACAAAGTGAGCAGAGAACTTGGAAACTATTGGTTCATTAATCCATAATACATCAATGTCTAAAGGGCATTTGTGTTTTTTGTTTTCTTGTTTTTTTTTTTTTAATTTTTTAAATTTTATTTTTATTCCACAGTCTCACCATTTCATAAACCATGTTGAATTTTCAGTGTCTAGGTATAAAAAATTTTTGGTATGGTTAAATCAGTCTAGTTTATTAATAAGTATTTCTAGCCCCTAAAATAATCACATAAAACTTTTGAGGATACATTAAGAAACAGAACACTAAATACCTACATCATATAGTGAAGCTGGAGAAGGTAAGCAGAACTATGTAAAAAATTAATAATTTAGTCTTGGATAGTTTTAGTTTGGAGTGTAAAATTTAAATGGAATTTTCCCCAGGCTCTTTACACAGCCAGAAGTAAATAAATAAAAATACTCTCTTCCGTCTTCTCAAGAAACAGTAAACAGCAACTCCAGTTGTCTTTCAAGCCATTACAATAAAGTAAGAAATATAAATGTTTTGCTGTTAAATTATGTACATGTACTTAGCTTGATTGAAAAAAAAAAAAAAAAGATGTCTTGAGAATAACTTTTTAAAACAGAAATTTAAAATAAATGTCAGGACACATTCTAGCAGGGAGGAAAGAAATAAGAACTCACAGAATAATCAGCTTCAAGCCTTTTACAGATTTATTATGAGTTTTAGATTGGATTTCAAGTGTGCACATTAGTACAGCAAAAAAAAAAAATCTTACTTTAATGCCAAGTGTAGAAGCTATTGAAATACTGTTATGTGAATTCTAAAGCAGATTTTACCATTTTTACTACAGGAAAACACTCTCTAATTCTCTATGTCTCATATTCACCATCTCTCAAGTATTCCATAAAGACCACTTTGCACATGCAGGAAACCCCACTAACAAGGGATTCTGGCATCACCAAGCCCCTGGGTTCCATGCCAGGAGCTGTTCCTGGAGCCTCCCCAAGCCATCCCCTCCTCGAAATCTGAGCTTCTTTTAACCTGGAACTAAAAGCACAAGGATCCCCAGCTGAGTTTTCTTACTCTCATTACTGGTGCAGGGTAGAGTGATGAGGATTAACTTCCTGCCCTTGCCACTGCCTGATCTCTGTCCATCCCTGAATTTACAACCAGGAGAAGCCTCCTAAGTGAGGCTTCCTTCATTTTGCTTCCTCCTTGAGGCCTGCAAATCATCTCATGATCTAATGAACATTTCAAAAACTGGCTGAAAGATGGTTTAAATTGAAGTTTTTTGGCAGCCTCTCTCCCCACTCTCTGATGGTGATAACAACTCAAATACTTTTAAAAAAATCAGTGGGTGATATTTTATTTTCCAAAAGCCTGAGGTTTATCCTTCTGGAATCCAGAAGAGAAGAAATAATTAGCTTGTATTATTTTGTGCCAGCGGTACTCAGAATTTGAAGCCAGAAAGCAAAAATCCTACTTAAAACGCAGCCATTTTCTTCATGTAAATACAGTAAGATCCTGCAGAGAACTTGTTTCATGCTTTGTTCATAAAATCATGATATTTAATAACACCACACTAGTTCAAGGATGCTGGACTGTTAACTATCATCAACAGGTTCCAAAATTTGCAAATTTGGGGCACAAAATGAGACAAAAAATATCTTCTTGTTTTAGAAATATGTGTTTTAAAAACAAAGTTAGAAACTTATTTTATTAATAATGAATGAGAACTGCCAAGTTGCCTGATTACAGGGCTTTGTGTTTTTGTGGTTTTTTTGTTTGTTTGTTAATACTGTATTATCATATTTGTTTCAGAAGAACTGGAAATTCTTAATGTTAAAAAACAACAGAATATCTTACACACATGGCTGACTATAAACTCTGAGCATTAAACATTTTGGATGGATGGATGGAATCCCAAGTGACAAAAGAATGAGCCTTCTGCTCCCCACTTATCTGCAGGTAACAGCTCCCTTGGCTATTTAGATGCAGAAGGTCTGTGAGACAGGGAACCATCTCTTCCTTCTAGAAGGTCAGGTCTCAGAAGTGAACAATATTAGCCACCTTCCCCATCCAAGGGGTTCTCTGATGGCAAAAGCCAAGCCCAGATGGAGGAGACAGCAGAGGCTCACTGTTAAAGGGAGGGGCTGCACTGCTTGGGGTTCCCCTGGGGCTGCTCTGCATCCAGAACCAGTCCCAGATGGCACTAATGGCCTGAGACTGCAAGAGAATAAACTTATTAAAATCCACAGGCACCAAAGTGTGAGGAAACATCTCCTAGGCTGTCAGAGGACAGTCTCAGAGCTGGAATGATCTGGAGGGATGAAATCCCTTGCCAAGTTTTATATAACAATATGGTAAATGCTGTGCTAACAGATACTGAGCCTGGCAAACACCAGGTTAGTCTACAAGGCTTTTTTGTTTTGTTTTGTTTTAATCAGCGAAGTCAGGCTGTTAGTTTTATAAAATGTCATATATATTTGTTGGCTGGTTTTAGCCCAATTAATTTGACATTTTAATTCAGCTGAGGCTTTTATTAAGATGAGCTACCTAATGTGGATAGGTAAGAGGCTCAGAAACAACTACAACTAGAAAACAACCATTAAGCAGAAAACCATCTGGGACACTGTACAGCCTCAAGGCAAATATAAAGTACAGTGTGGTTGCCAAACAGATGTTTATCACAATATAGAGCATAAAACAGCCAGGGTAGAGCAACCTTCCTGGTCTCAGCCAGATGTGCTGCACCCAGCTTGGACACTGCCATGGCAGAAGGGATGGGAGTCAGCCTGGAAAACCCAGGGACACTCAGCAAGAGGAGCCAGAGGCCTGGCAAACACTAGGTATAGGAAAAATGAAACCAACCTTCACAACAACCTTTAAGCTCAGAAGAAGGGCTGCTGCAATGGAGCAGTCTGTTTTCTGTGCCACAAGAGAATGGAAATGCTGGGCTTATATTGCAGAGGGAACAATTCAATATCCATTAGCAGAAAAAAAAATTTAAAAATTACTCCTTCCCAAAATAGCAAAGAGAAAAAGCACTGTCTGGAGGGAATGAAGAATGCCCACCACTAGGGGTGTATAAGATTTGGAAGGTATGGCAGCTCCAGATTTAGATGGCAGAACTACAATGGATAATCTTCCAAATAATTTCCAGCTCCCTGGCTCCCAGACATGCACATCACACTTACAGCTTCACCAGGGTCTTTGCAGGGACCAAGATTTTAACTGATACACACTGCCCTCCTGCACTGGGAAGGTTTAGGAAACCAGTAAGGGGATTAAGATGCCAAAAAATAAGCATTCAGTGCCATTTTAGCTGTCCCCGGGTATCCAAGGAAGTTGCAGAGGGCTGGCAGGTTAGACACAAGATCTGTGACCCTCTGGAGCAGCAGCTAGAGACTGCAAGGAAAGGCAGCCTGAAAGCCAGGCTAGCATGTTAGGACAATTCACAAGAAATCGTGCTACAACACTGATTGCACAGACCTCCCTGAAAATATTCATCTTAAATCCAAAAATTCTGAGGACTTCTTTTTAAAAAATAGATTAAACTGAACTGCTTTGTAACAAATGTGACCTTTCTAGAGTCTTCTGTCCAGCAAAAAAAAAAAAAAAAATTGGCAGGATGCTTACACTTTGCACTGAACTCTTTAATATCCCATCCCACTTCCCATGATGAACATCAGTCAAACAAGAATGCATGTTTACATGTGGCCCTCCAGACACTCAGCATGGTAGGAGTTTAATAAAACCATATCCCTCCCGTGTCCTTCCAAGCACTACTGACTCAAGTTCATCCTTGTTTTAATGATTGCCTTGAAAGAACATGAGATCCACACACAACAGAGGGTAGCACCTGGAGATGCAATGAACACACTCTGACAAGACTTTACCACTCCTCTGTTCCCAGTCCTACTGGTACTATGCCATCATCTGACTTAATTGCCACTGATTACAGAAAGGGTTCCATCTTCCTTTAGCTTTGAAAATTTAAAATGATACATTTCAAAAGAACATTCTCATGTAAATGATAGGTAGCTAACTTTCTTATATTAGATTTCTGTTTGCTTTGCGTTTAGAAATCTTCAGATTAGGCCAAGTCCCTGCTATATCTCAAAGAGGAACTATCCCAGTTCTGTGAAAATCCCAGTAAGAAATGGCTTTGTAATGGAAAAATTTCAATTAAACTGCAGTAGTCAAATCTAAAAATGTCTTTAAAACAATTTTCAGTAGCTTTCAGTGAGAAGGCTTATATAAACGATATAAAAATGCATGTTATTCATGTTTGAAACCAAAATGAGTGTATGTTTAAATTTTAGGACAGGAAAACCCTCTTTTCAATGGAAAATTATGGGTTAATGAAATAAAAAACAAGTTGAATTTTCCTTTTCATCCATAAAATAATTTCAAAAAAGTTACGTATCATTATTTAGGAAATTTGACTATAGCTTCAGAATTGAAAGCACATTTAGAATTGAGGGAGTGGAAACAGCAAACACAAAAAAAAAGAGGCTTTTTTAGTACTGCTACCAAAACTTTTCAGGCCAACAAACTGAAGACACATCAGTGGGGTAAAGAGAGAGCCCTAGAGGACTTGGGCTGTCTTCCCTCTGCTGCTTGTGAAGTGTTTTACCATTTATGAGTGACCTTTTCCCAAGGAGAGCATCCCTGCAGACAGACTCAGACAGGACAGCAGCAGAGACAGAGGTTGCTGACACCATGAAGTGGAAAAATTAAACGTAAAATAGACTGGTTACACAACACCTGGCAAGAGAATTTAAGCAGAACATAAAAAATCCCCACCAGAAATATATTCTCTCATGTACAGATTCCTTGTTTCACCACCCAGCCCAAAGGGGTCTCTGGTAGGGAGTAGCACAGCTCCACTGACAGTCCCCAACTTAGTACCTGAATTGAGGAAACTTAGCAAGAAAAGCGATTTGGAGGAATGGCCATGTAAGAAATTCTCTTGTGAACTTCTTTTGCACATAAAAAGACAATTTAATCCATATATTTCAGGCAAAAGCAGATGACCTTTATTGGCAATGACACCCAAAGCTATTAAAACCAAAAGAAAAGTAGGAATTCATCTCTCCTTTGCATTTTTAGCAGCATTGGCAATGGGAATCAAATAAAATTTTAAACGTGGCAACAAGGTATTTGTGGGCAAAATGCATCTATATGTATAAACACTAACAAGCTTAAAATTAAAACTGTTCTTATTTTTGTTGACAGTCCATATTGCTTTCTGAATTGCTACTCAGTAAATGATTCAATACTTGGCTTTCAAACACTGCAGGCAATTTTTTCCCCTTGAACTGAAATTTAAAATCAGGATATGGAGCTTTTGTATCCCATCATTTTTGTTTAGAATACAAAATCACTTCTGCAGTGGAGTTGCTTTTGCATATGAGAAGTGAGAGCTTTATTTAATACATTTTAAATTTTAATTAAAGAACATGCTCAGAAATGAACACGTTAATAAATGAACACAGATAAACATAGTTGTTTATCTAAGGTAGTCTCATATTTTTGAACATAATTAGGCAGCATTTTTAGGTAAACTCAGTCTGAGTTAACAGAAAAAGCAGTGCCTTGGAGGCAATGGGACAAGTAGACAAGGCATAAAATGCTGATGGTATTCAGCCCTCAGGAGTGCAAAGGCCCAGTCAGGTGCCACAGGAAGGCTCAAATGGGAATTAGGAATGAAAAATCAGATCACAAAAACAAAGCTCAGAAAAAGTAGACATTTCATTAACCTGCTCCAGTGTCTGAGCATGCATGGGCTGTGTTGCCTAGAAGGATGTCAGGTAAAAAAAAGCCCAAACCTCAACTTGGCAAATGCTCTTAGTAGTACAGGACTGACAGTAGATGCAGTAAGTTAGAATAACACCCTCCTTAGTGTCCCAGAAGGTGCTGCACTTCGTGCTATTCCCCAGTTTCACATAGAATACTTCTAATGTGAAACATTACCTCAATGTCTCATATCTCTGCTTATTTAGGATGCTCCTGGGCATTCATTCTAGCAGAGAAGATACAGTATCTTAACCCTTCCTTGCCTCTCAGTGACATAAAACTAGGTGGTCAGACAACAGGACACCACTAATGATGCCTCTTCAAAAAGAAAAGAGGCAGTCAGAAAAACAAACTGCCCTATTAATTTCAGCCACACATCCTTATCAACTCCAGTGTGCACAATCCAGGCTTTAGGCATGATTTGTCCTGACTCCCACATTTCACTGTTGCCTAAAACCTGCCAAAGTGAAGACACTCTACCTAAAATGCAGAGAAGCAAAACCCAGCAGTGTACACAGGGTACCACTCCATAACATAGTGTTTAATTAGCAAACATTGATCCTTCTGAGACATACCATTTGTACCGTGCATTACAGCCCCCTCATTAAAAAGAGGGAAGCCTCCCTAGACCTGTATTTTAGAATTTGAAACACCTGACCTTATTCAGAGTATAGTTTTCATCAGCATTAACTCCTTAAAGGCAAATGCTGCCTAGAATGTCCCATGGACACACCTTCTTGGGCACAGTGCATGATACTTGCTGCTAGTCATGGGAGTCACTGCCACCTTCAATTTCATTTCTGCAACTGGGAAGTTGCAACAGATGAGAAACTGTTCTCAGTTTCTCTTGTTCTCTTGCTTGTGTGTAGTTTTTACTGGGAAGAAAAGAGGAGAAAACCTCAAGCTTGGTGCCTCAGCACAGTCATTTGATACCTCTTTCAGTGACCAGCCCTCCCTGACATAAAGGTGAGCTTTCCTGAAACCCTTCACAGGGACTGGATATCTCTCTGAGCTGCAAAATGCCAACATTAGCTCCTGCTCTGGCCTTTGACAAGTGTTTTCAGTGGTTTAGGGTCAAAAGGCAAGTTTCAGAGACTGCAGCATGAGGCTACTGTGTTCCTCTGAGGCAGAACTCACAAGACTGTGTGGGACTAAGCACGGGATTCCAAGAGATGTTGCAAACCTGCAGGAGAGCTTGTGGTGATGATACAAAAGGCCAAGGAATACCTGTGAATTTTCCCAGCCTTCAGAAGCACTGTGAAATCTTTTAAAGGTGACAGGAGTCACATGAGGAAGATTGTCACATATTGTAAACACTCTGGAGGGTGAAACCAATGCAGCAAACAAGCAGCTTCCAGCCATTAATTGCCCCAGAAGGGCAGCTAGTAAGATTTTTAAATATATAATATATTTTTACATATAAGAATATAATATATTCCTATGTATTTTAATATATAAGACTTTGTTACAGTTGTCCACGCTATATAGAAGGTACTCCAAAATTACAATGATGGGGTAGGAACAAAACAACCCTTAAACACATGTCAGGAAGAACTATAGTACTTAAGAGAGCAGAAAAAGGACTGAAAACTTGCCACAACACAAGGAAATGGGGTTTAACACTGCAAAGACAATCTAAGTAATTTCTTCCTGCTACAAATACCTTTTCAAACTCAAGCACAGACATCAATGCTTTTCTACCCACGTTCCCTGAATAGGTTTTATGGAGCCAGCACAGCAGAAAGCTCCCTTGCACACTGTTGCAGGTCCCAGGTGTGAGTTCCCTGGAAAGTGTCCAAAGCTCCTGCAGCACATGGAGGAGCAGCAGAGCTCCTGCCCCAGCACCTGAGACTCCCACAGACACTGCTGCTCTCCAAAGACTTTTTCAGGGAGTATGCAAAAGAGGTGCAGGTGCTTCTGCAACTAAGTTGATGGGATCAACAGCCAGCTACACCCTGCAGAGAGTTAGTTACGTGCTTATTTTAGATGCTAAACCCTGGTAATGCACAAACCAGAGAAGGCTTTGAAAATGAAGAAACTACCACCAAAGACAATTAAAAAAAAAGGCAAAAAAATGAAGCAAGCTTTCCTGGGATGAAGCCTCTAGAAGTGTTCTTTGCATTAAGTGGCAAAATCTGTTGAAACACAGAGTGCACTCAGGGGTGGGGCCAGAGGGGAAGGGGGTGATGGTCCCACAATATGCTGGTGTCTCCTTCTCTTACCTCCCACTAGCAGAAAAGAAACCTGAAAAGGCCCAACTTTTCCTTCACAACTGAATGACAGAAATGCAAACATTGTGCCACTCTCTCCATGTGCAGGCTGCCTCTGGACAGCACAGCAAGGATCATGTTTGGTGCCACAGGTCTGAATGTGGTTTGCCATTTGCATAGTCAGGAGAAAACACATGGAAAAGCTCAAATATCCCACAAGAGAATCCTCCTCAATTACAAAGCAACAGACCATTACAAGATGGTGCCAATATGGAACATCTAAATGATTTACACAAAAGTCATTTGGGAAATAAAACAAACCATTAAGGGTCAGCAGTGCAATGTTAGTGTGATATAACAGGACAAAAAGAAGCAACTGAACACACAGCAAAGTTAGGTCCTGACGGATAAACACAGGAAAGGACAAGTCATGTTTTCAATTTACCACATACATCTAGGCATTGCAGCAGAGTTGATACACAGGACTATTTGCAGAGTCAGTAAAGTCTTGCAATATCTATTTAAAACATAATTTGGTGACTGACTGAGAGAAGATGTTTAATTGTTGCAAATCAGCATAGCTTTAGCAAAGTCAACAGAACTAAGTTAAATTATAGCAGCTGGGGACGGCATCTGAAAATGGTGTGCAGCTCCTAGTTTGTGGTGCAGTTATTTGAAAACAATTCTGTGAGAGAAGCTGGAAGAAACAGGACTGCATTTTACTATTTAATTTAAATTCATCTGGTTCTAAAAGTGAGAATGCAAAAACAGAAAGCTGAGAAAACAAACTTTTGGCAATGACATCTGACAACAGCAAAGGAGCTGATTCTTGTCCCACACAAAGAGCAATAGGAATGATTAAGCTTTAAAACACACACATGTACACACAAGAACACACATAATCATCCAAGAGCCCAGAACTATGCCAGGATCACAAATGTGTAAAGCAAATAAATATATTTAAAAGATTTTGATACCACATGAGGGAACATTGAACGTGAGGTTAAAACATTTCTGAAAGAGAGAGGATTTCCCTTCTCCAGCAGTTGCAATGATTCATTTTCCCAGAGCAATGCAAGTGAAGGAGGCAATGAGGTAGCACACATAAGGTCACCCATCCTGTTAGTGACTTAGCATATGTAAGCAAATTTCTCAACACAGAAACTGAATTTTAAGAACACCACTTGCAGGAAATCCTCCTGCCTTTTACTGGTAAAGGCACTGGAAAAAGTCAGCGTTGCAAACAGAACATTGCAGTCATAGCAACAAGCAATTCAACACTTAAACTTTTCAACAGACAAGACAGTATTTTACTTCTGGTTTTATAATTTCAAGGTCAACAACTCATCGTGAGTACTTGACTTGTCTAGCTGGTCATCAATGTCTCAAAAATAATCTCCTATTAAAGCCTCAACCAAGGAAACCTCCTCACTCAAATAATATGTGTATATAGAGAGACCATTTAAAAAATTACACCTTTGTTCTCCTTTTCTGAAATTAGGAGAAGGACGGAGAAGAGCCCAAGTCCATTAAATCAAGCACTAGCCTTTTACTAGTAATTAACATGCTATAAAATGCTACAACCAGGTACATGAAAGCATTGAAATTGAGATTTAAAACACCTGAAACCTTAGACCTTGCAGTGATATCTGTGAGTAGAGCCCAAACAGCACAGCAAAGCCAGGGGAAAGTCTCCTTGACCCTTTCTATTTTCAGTAAGGACTTTTAAAAAAAATCCTTTTATATTGCTATCAGTAAAAACCCATTTAAAAACCAAAACTGAAGGCTAAAAATAGGACAAAACGTTCTGTATGGTTGATGGAACCTGTTAATTAGACAGCTTCATCTCAGTCAGTAAGAATCTAATACTACCCTAATAAGTGTATCAGTTTTTTGCAAAGTGTCATGCATGAACACAACTGAAATAATGCCTTTTAAACTTCTAATTTCATCAAATTTAATATCTGCAAAAGAAACCACTGTTTTCTCAAAGCAGCAGAAGAAAGTAAAGAACTGGAGATGTTTACAAGGCAATGCCTAAAGCATAAGGGCAGTGGAAAACTTTTGATCTCTCCCAAGTATTCTAAATAATATCCACATGAATTCTATTGCTCAACAAAGGTGCTAACTTTAAAGAATCAACTTAGGTAGGTAGTTAATCATATAAAGCTTTAACTACCCTTTCCTCTCTCTTAACTGTTTTTGTACTTCTTTACTGCTGTGATAGCAGAGACCCTTGGAGAGCTCCAAGGGCTACCCCTGCCTTCTTTGTCACTTCAGATAACTTAATTGCAGTGTAACACCACAAATCATGAGTGCAGGCTTCACTGACTGACCCTACAACCTGGGTGTGGACTCAACTTTGCTAACAGCACATGCTGAGAAGCTCCACAAATGACAGTGAAGGACAGAGCATGAAACAGACACAAAAATGTGTTCACATGTTCAGGAGGGGCAAGGACCTTCTCTAATCCCTGGTTATCAGGATTAGGTTTGATAAGTACAACTAATCTCGATGGAGTTTATGTGCCATGTAACTGACAGTTACTCAGCATTATGATTTTTTTTTAAGCCTTGCTGGTCACAGTTGTTCTCTATGATTTTTTTTTTTGCTTGTTTGAAATGCTTTTTGAATTTCTTTCTTTATAAATCACAACAAGAGGAACTGAGGAAAATATCTTCTCTTTTCAACTTCTTACAGATTTTGGGATGTCTTGTGACCTGCCTGCCTGGATACTACACAATCACAGCCTGACTCTGCACTCCAGGATTTACCAAGAGGTTTTTACAGCTCAGATGGGGTTGGCTGGAAATCTTACTAAGCATGTTCCTGAAACACCTGTGTGTCTGTGGAGGAGGATACTGTGTGAGTGTAAATGTGAAGAAAGCATGGAAGCAGGATCCATTTAAACTAAGAATTACAAGTAGAAGGTGATTGGTGACCAGTCTACAGGGAAGTGTCTGGTGATTGTGAGAGGTCATGCAGCACTCTGGTTTTTAGGCCTCATACATAAGGCAGACCAAAGAGATGTGCAACAGGGGGACCTGGTAAAACATGGGGGATGTTGAAAGACTGTTGGGGATTTTTGATAGGAAAAAGGAAAAACAACCTCTACATTACACAAACAGGACACTTGAAAAGCCACAGAAATATCCCGTACTTACTTTTATCTTCCTGGTTTTCTTCTGCTGCTTTGCCTTCCTCTTCCTCCTCCTCCTCAACCTCCTTCTGCTGTGCTTCTTCGTGGTGGTCGGCAGCCCCGACGGAGAGGCTCTGGCAGCAGTGGTTGAAGCCGCTGTCCCGAGGCAGAGTGAAACTTCGGGGCTTTCCCCCATTCCCGTTCAGCGCTTGCATCCGCTCGCCCTCCACCAGGGGGAAGGGGCCGTAGTGGTCTTGCAGGTGGCACTTCTGGGTGGGCAAGGTCGACTGCCGCCGGTGCTCGGGGGACACCACGGCCACCTCGGAGAACACCGAGTCCTCCAGCGGCAGCGTCTGCAGGTAGTGCAGTCCCGAGCTGGTGAGCGGCGTCTCAATGAGGTCCTGCCAGGAGCGCCGCTGGCTCGCGGTCTTGCGCACCGGGGACTCGGTGGCGCTGCCCGCCACCTCGGCGCGGAACTCCTCGTGCGACGACTGCGACTGCGACGTCTCCGTGGACGACAGGCGGCTGTGCTTGGGCTCCACGTAGGGGCTGGTGCAGCTCATCTGCAACGTCAACCACGAGCAGCCTTCAGATCAACGCTCACCGATCGTGAGACCTACTGCTCATCACCGCCTGCCACTCTTCACTACCAGCAACGGCGCCTGGTTCATTAACAAGCTGCAAACTTACCTAATTAACCTGTCCTGATCCTAATTTTAATGCATGCCCATGTCTGTGCATGTCACACCTGCAGGTCAAATACTGATAGTTATTCATAGTAAGTATCTTTACTATGCCACTTAATCCATAAAATAAGCCAAGAAAATCTGCAGAAAACGTTGCAAAATAGTGCAAAATATGGCACTATGGAAGACAGAAGAGATGTATCTGATTCATTCAAAATCTTAAAAATGTTATCCAATTGCCTGTTGTCATCCTATCTTGCTTTTCTTTGGAATCATGCTTGCAGTGCTTCAGTACTGTCTTTCAAAGATATATAATTTTGTATAAATTCGAATTAAACAATTAAACAAATTCAAATTAAATTTTTTTTTTAATTAAACATCATGAATGCTCTCTTTCACCTGAATTTCCCAATTGTTCGTTCCAAAAACCATGTCCAAGTAAGATGCATTAGTTAACACTGAGTATGCAGACATGAAAGTTAAAATTTCCAGTGGAGAGTAAGTTAGAGGCTTATAATATAGTTTTATACCAAGAACTGCTTCCAGAAAAAAAGAAAAAAAAACCCCAAACCCCCCTTTTTCCTAATTTATTTTTCTCTATAAAAGAAACCTACTTTTTCACAGTAACAGAACATTTGGTATTGCTGTTTGCAATACAGGACAGAACATTTTTATGTTGGCATTTCTCTGGAAATTCAAGTGCCATTTGTTACTGTAAAGCTTCACAGCACAACTGCTGGAGCCTTAGAGAAGAGTCTGTGTTGTTCCTGAGGTAATAATATTTTCTCAGAAAGCTGATAAGGGGGTGGTGAGGGATTGCATGGATGAGTAGCTGTCCATCATGAATGAAGAACATAAAGAAAGAATTCTGTAACTTAATCTACTTCATACAGCAAGTGGGATTATAAATCCGTGTTCTCTACAAACCAGTGGAAACAGCAATGACGGCCATTAAGTCTGCAACGTGTGTTGCTTAACAAATGCCTTAAGCCCAGCTCTAGCTCAAAAAACACAGGGTCAGGCACTGTCCTGGGTGCATGTGTGTGCTCAGGGCAGGCAGGGGTGGCACTTTGGGCACAGGTTCCTGGGGCCAGCTGTAGAATATTGTTTAAGGTGGCCGTGGGTACGTGTCATAGGGGGGCGGGGGGCTGTCCTGCTTCGGTGTTGATGGAGTGTCAGCCTCCTCCTTGTCACTCTCGCTCCAGTAATCTACAGGGTACACAAGGATCAGGTCAAAAACCGCCAACACATTCTGATGCATTTGTGTATCAGAGACTTGCTTTCACAAAAGCAAATGGAAATTCCTCCTTTGCTGTTATTGGCAGTGAAATACCAGAATGCTGGTGCTGTCAGTGTTAGCTGCTGCAACTTGGCACAATCTAAAGAGGGAAAATTCTAAACATTATGAGGTATACTAAGCCTCATGTCCCATTACAGAGCTATTGGACAACAATCTGAAAATGAGCCACAAATTGAACTTGTGCACACCTTAAAAATGCAACAGGCATACAGAATACTCTTAATACAAGTATCAGACTTTCAAATATTTATACAGCCCCAAAAATAATTATGATTGGACATGTATTGGCTGGAAAATACTGAAATATTTTTTGAACAGAAATGATTAAAAATATAGCTTTGCTAAAGTGCTGTTGACTGCAAATAACATCAACAAATGTATTAGGCCAACTGGCAAATCAAACAGGTAGGGGTTAATGCACACATGAATAATCAGTGCTACTTTTCTACCCATTTTCTCCATTATATTCTATCAGTGAGATAGAATATTGTTTTTCAATTCAATTTCTTTTAAAAAAAAGCTGTCTTTAAGGCAAGACAGAAAAACTTAGTATTACATATCTGCTTCATAAAACAGCTGCTGCCCTGTTATTCATGCAAGAATATAAAGGTAATATGGTAAGGAAAAATATGACAAGGACATTTAAGAACAGAGCTCAAAAAGAAGGATGAGAAAGTGTTAAGGACAGAGATTTTGTGAGCTAAGTTTAAGGGGCTACCACGTTTCATTTTTTCAGGAAATCAAGTGTTGGCCAAGCTTATTCCAAAGGGGAAGACAAATAGAAGAATATACCACATGGGAATTTATATTTATTCTGTTACAAATATTTTTATAATAGCAGAACAGCATTTAACTAAAAGGACACTGAACCTTAATATTCCCTACAAAAAAAACATACTTAACTGCTGACTCAATTCAAGATAGACAATCTTAACATTTTTGCACATTGTAAGACTTCTGAAGAAATTTTTACTGTCACTTTGTTTCTGACTGTATTTGGGTAAATCATTCCAGTATTTTGGTAAATCATCGTACGACAGGACACTATAGCTCAGACTACTCACAGATCAATCATAGGTAATTTTCATTTCATCTCAAGTGTTCAACAAAGTGCATAATTTACTACTCTCTCTTTGATAGAAAAGGAGAAAAACATTGCTGCTTTCCAAATGATCTAAACTAAAAATCTGAGCTGGCACAACATAAAATTTTGTTTAATGATTTTTTTTGTTACGATTACTGTATGGTATGATCAATGATCTACCATATTTCATCTTATTCAAGACTTAAAACATGAACTCACCTTTAAATTATTTTGAAACAGGGGTCTCCATAGTTCTGTATTGGTGTGAACAGCTTTATTTGTCTATTTAATTTTTCCACACAATGACAATTCTGTTTTTACTCTTAGCCTTTTGATTTGCTTCCTGCAAGCTTATAGCTGAGACATTCTCTTTAAACAGTATAATAAATAAGTTGCATAAATAAAGTTTTTATGACTCCAACATAAAAAAAAAAGCCTAACATTTAAGTCTCTAGACATCTGTAAATAATTAATTTCTGGTAAATGAAAGACTAAATCTGTGAAAAATCTTTTTCTAAATAAATCCTAGTTTTAAGAAAACTTGTTTCCAGCAACTTAAAATACTTGAAAATACTGCATGCAGGCATGTTTGTTCCTATTGCAGCAAAGCCTAATGGTGCAATGTGTGGTGAGAGACCTGCCAGAACTGAATCTTTTAGTGACATTTCTGCAGACTTGGAGCTCAATTATTTATTCTGAAAGCAAAATTCAGCAGTCTCAGTGCAGGTTCCAATTTTGGCTATAAATATGAAGGTTTCCTTGCTGTCAAATCCACAAAAACACTGTACGATGATGCTTTTGCCCACCTTATCTCAGACAGGGAATTCTGTTGGCAGCCTATGGCTTGTCTGGATAATTTCTGCAGTAACAGGGGTCAGTTTGCAGACAAAATATATGAAAATAGCCTTCCACCAATTTTTATAAATGCTCTGCTTTTGGCAACTGACTCATTAGAGTCCATCTAAAACATGTATGATGCTATGAAACAGTTGCTGTATTTCTCTCTGTAGATTTGTCCAATTCAGTGATGGACAAGCTCTATGCATCAGGCATATCTTGACAGTTTTCTCAGTGACTAATTGACTGAATATATTATACATAAACCAACACTGACCTGTCATTTTCTGAATAAATATACTCTATTTATATAAAATAGGGATTCTTTTTCCTCTGATTTATACTACTGGAAAGTATATAACTTCTCCATCCAAGGAAGGCCCTTGATGTATTGCTAACATGCATTGTATTTCATACGAAAAGTTGAAGGTATTTTTATAAAACTGTTCTGTACAGAATGTAACATTTTATTCAGCAGTACACCCACAATTCGGTGATTCGTGCATCTCTAAAGCTCTTGAAATATATTTATGCACTTTAGATTCAGAACCATTCAACTCTTAATTGAGACAGATTTGACAACTCCTGTTGAATTGTTTCAGAGGTATTATAAAGCTTTGCTGCAAAGGGCTGAACCCCAGAGAAATAAAAGACCTTTTGTCAAATCAAATATGCAGATGACAATTGGTACAGTCACTGAATACAGAAAATTCCAGCTTCACAGTTTCTATAATTGCAAAAATGCTTGAAGTGATAGAGGTTTTACTTTGCTGACTTGATGCCTCTGCTAATTAGGGACACTACTGAGCTGTGTAAGAGCCCTTGTGCTGGGAGCCAAGGAAAATCACCAGAGGCATTGAAACAATGTACAGCAGCAAGGGGGGGAATGTGATACTGCCTCCCACACTAAACACAACTAAACACAAAGAGGGTATAGTTCTACCTACCTGCCTATAACAAATCAACATGAGTGAATGGTGTTAGAGTGGTAATAAAGAACTCTGTCAGTGCCTGGGATATAATTTGCATAGTCAGTGGGGTTTCACTGATTATCTTCAATAGGAAGACATTTTAATAATAAGCTACATGAGGCCTGAATGCACATCATCTCATGTCTATCTGGATCATCTGCTATTTTATTACTCAGTGATTTCTCAGCAGCAAAAATATTTCTCCATGTCCATCTGGATTTTGAAAGGTGTATCATGTGTGTAATTGTGCACTTGGACAGCATTAGCATAACATACACCTTTTCACTTACTGTCCCACATGGCATTGTAATTCTAGTGCCAACCTACTGTCAATAAAAATTGTAATTTGGCTTTGAATGCCAAAACATGGGATTTCCTCAAAGACTCTGAGATTCAGAGTTTGTTCACAGCCTCTTCAAGCAGTGACAACAGATGGTACACAGGTTCTTTCAAACAGGTTACAGTAGTGCTGCTTAGGAAATGGAGTCCCAAACTGATTTCCAGGTCTGGTAAGGCACTGAGAACATGACTGAACAATAGGGAGCATGGTGCTGCTACCCTGGGCTATGTGAATGCAGAGGGCCTGGTGTCAAAAGTGACATGAGTTTTTTGGGCCAAACCTCAAAATCTTTCTGATGAAGGCTTCAAAGCCACAGAATGAAAAACTGAGGTTTTGACTGGGAAGCAGGAAGACAGGCATCTGGATAAGCTCTGGGTCATCATGACCACTGCAATTTTCTGGTGCCTGCTGCTGGGTACATATGTTAAAAAGAGCATGAATTCAAAAGCTATCTGCTTGCCAAAGCAGATACTTGGATAGGAAACCTTCTGTGCATCCATGTCACTGGCAATTCTAAGAAACAACCTCCAAAATACAATTGGACCGACCCTTTCTTTTTTCTGTCTGCAAAAACTATTTCTACTGCAACAGGTCAAAGCAAAGCAATGCATTATTTTATATATGCTGCTTTTTTAACCCATGAAATATTAGGCATAAAAAATAAACATGTAAAATGCTGTAACCCTACAACTCCCAAGTGAAATGCCAACCGGGCCATAGCACACACTGCAATACAGTAAAACCAGTAGAAATCACAAACTTTAAGTGGCCTTAAAATAAAGTCCTTAAGGTAAATCCAATTATCTCAATAGGCTTTAGAAAAATTGTTTTGTTCCCAAGACCAATTTCATGTACTCCTGCCCTCTCTGAATTCCAACACCAAATGCAATGTTTGAAATCTTTTTTTTTAGCCTCCAGATTCTTAAGTTTCTTCTGATAAGGGACACAGATTCCTTGGTACCACATAGTGGAGCTTACTGGTGTATATGCTTTTTCAGTTATCTTTTGCAGCCTTATCAGAAATAATCCAGTGTCTGCAGAGCAGAGTCTGAAGGGGTTAATCAGAACTCCTGAGAGAGAAGGAATGCTCTCAAGCAGTAACAGCAATACCCATATGTGATTTGCTTTCAGATGACAGGAATGAGGCCTGATACACAGCAGGGAAAAGAGAACAGATGAACTTGTGATAAGAGCTGACAGAAGAAACTAAAATAACAACACATTACCTTGCTCTTGTTTGATCCTCTCTCTTTCTGCATAGCCAGCAGCAAGCATGTTAATTCTGTTGAGCCATCTGAAATAATATTGAAAAAAGCAGTGATACCGATCCAGCCTCTTAATTTTTGTGTGCATTTCTAGCAAAAACAAAGCTAGAAGCATTTGAAGAAGATTAAGGACAATGTTATTTTTCATATCAGACAGCTGTTCTCTTTGATATTCTTATTCGGGGAGTCTACAAAGATCTACAATTTTGCTGTTGAACAAACTGTTTTCACAGCAAGGATTTTATTTCAAATGGAAAACCATGTATGATGTCAAACATCTGTAAAATAAAGGATTTAGAGATAATCAAAGAGTTGTTAAGTCTGCTGCTCACATATATGCCATCACACAAATACTCCTGCTGTTCTGATTTCTTAAGAGTAAATACCACTTTTCAGAGATTTAAACAATATTTTAAGACCTAAATTGGCAACTTTGCAGAGCAGAAAACAGCAGTAAAAAGGACAGGTTCACTCCCAAACAGACAATGTGTTTTAATTATGCCATTATGTTTTAGAGCTTACCTACAGTGCTGTGTACAAAGAGAAGGAGGCATATCAGAATTCACTTTTGTGTTTGTGTCAGAGAAGTGCAGGGAGAAAGATAGTTGCTTCAAAGCAATTCCCATCTAAGGCTTTAATCTCAATTTAGCCTTGAAAAAGTGCTTCCATAAACTGCACAAATTTAAAGAAAAAACAACCAAACAAACCCACACAAAAAACTGCACCCAAACACAAAAAAACCCACCCCAAAACCCAAACCAAAAAGCAAATGAGCTATTGCTGCTCTCTTCTAGTAGAGCTGTCATTGTCAAGCATACACTGAACTGTCTGCAGCAGGGCAGTTTCAACCTGTGCTCTTCCCCCATGGGGCTCTCAGTGTATTCATTAGCCAAATGCTTACACTGAATCAGGTCCTTCATCAACGAGGCTTTAAAGCACCACGGTAATCTCCCGTGTTGTCCAATCCATGGTAAACCTGGAATTACTTGCTCCAGTCATCCCATAGTCAGGATTTGACAGGCCTGGTTTGCCAACCTACTGGCTTGCAATTTAACTGCTAGGGTATACAGAAAGACAACTCCAGTCAGGTTTGCACTTTCTTCAGGAATGGGAAACCCCTGTTTGAGAAACCTGTGCCTGATGGGTTTTGTTTGCACACCGCATGCACAGAAACAGGATGTTTGTCTTAGCAGAGGACACACCTTAGTAATGACTCCTGCATGCCTGTCTTCAAGACATTGCAGTGCAAGGCAAGCATCAAATAATAAAATACAATTGCTTTCCTAGAAATTAACTCCTGTCACCATGGACTCAGAGAACTATAGAATGCTTTAGGCTGGAAGGATCTTAACAATCTTCTAGTTACAAATCCCCCTGGCATGGGCAGGGATACTTTCCACTGAGCATCACTGTCCTTCCACAAACAGTGACCACATTTTTGATCTATAAACCATGGTCCATAAATCGCTGTACACCGGGAAGAAAGCTAGGGATTTAGTCCTAAAATGACTGCAGAATACTTCATGTTACCATACAATCAACATTTCTGCCAGAAAAACAGGTAAGCTGAAGAGAACACTTAAAATTTGGGTTGTAATTGTTAGGAAGTGCCATACAGTTGTAAAAACAAGCAGCACATGGGAACAGAAATCCAAAAAACCTCATCTCAGACAATGATTTTACATCTTCAAAGCCAAAAGATGACCCACTACAAAGCTATCTTTTAGGCTTACATTCTTGATATGTGAAGACCTCCTTTGGGGAATAAAGCTCAGCTGCCAGCTGAGCCAGCTCAAACCAGAGGCACAGGGGCACAGGCCTCACTCAAAGCACTCCAGCCCCATGCTGCAGAGGGACCAACAAAAGCCACAGACTTGTACAAAGGGAAAAGCAGCACAAGATGACAAGTATCTGCTCTGTCAAATGGCATGGCAGATAGTGGGGATGGTGCTTTGCTTGCCTCTCACCTACTCAGGATTTCATGTTCCCAATCCAACTCCCAGTTTACCACCCTCAACTGCACTGCCAGCAGGGAACAGCCACCTATGAACCCCACTGGGTAGGGCTGCTGACCACAAAGCATTAGACAATAGAGCTATAAAGGTTCTCCTGTCCTTCATTCTGTCCTAAACATGAGATAGCATTTCCTGGTAAGTGTGCTTATTAGTGAGGTAACCAATTAAATTAATGAACGCTTAACTGAGAGTCAATTGATGCTGCTCACAGATGCAGACACATGACTGTTTCCAGAAAAGCATTATTTCCTGGAAAGTACCATTTAATGAGAGCCCAGGAAACGTGTACCATTCTCTCATTCTTGAGAAAGAGAGCAGACTGCATTCAGCTCCAATGAATTTCTGCAGGTCATGATCTGTGTTGAGGTTTGGACTATGACCTGCAGTGCCTGTGGGGTGAGCCAGAAGGTACTGATGTGGTTGTAAACTGTGAACAACCACAGCTTTTGAGTAGTTTGCCAGTCTGGTACTAGAGGAATGGTACTAACTTCTGCATATTTTCTGATATGTGGTTGCTAAAGCTTCTTCAGATTTGGTTAGATAATTAATATTATTTTAATAAAGCATGGCCAGAGTTCCAGTTCATTGAAGTTAGAATTGTATGAGAAATCCAACACACTGGACTTGTATCAAAAGGGAAATGTAGAGATCTGCAGAACAGAAGAGGAGTAATACACACCTGGATTACAATGCACTGGGGACAAAAGTTCCAATCATACAGCTACACAAATGTTTCTTAATATGCATATTAATAGATACAAAACCCTAGGATGTGAGAAGATTTATATCTCTCTTCCCTTCAGTGTGTGTGTCCTGGTAGGCACTGTAACCTTTGGAGAGCAAGAGGCCAAGAAAATCTTGCTTCTTTACACCAAATACATCTTCAATTTTCTTGTGAGAATTGTAAGATCTGTTTTCTAGGTATGACAATAAATACAGTGTCACTGGTAACTGCAGTAATCATTCAGGTTTGTGTTTTTTTTTTCTTTTTAAGAACAGCACATTCATTTCTTGTTAGTATTTAATTAAAACAGTTTTATGACACATAGAACAGGATTAAAACCCCCTGACTTTCTGCAGACCTGCAATTTCTGTAAGGAAGGACACACAGTACTCTCACAGTAGGAAACATTTCTCTATCTTATCTCACATTCAAGTATATGCAATGCTTTTAGTCAAAGCAGAGTGTCAAATTGTCCTTAATCATAAAACTCAAGGCTATGGGATGAACTTGCTGAATGGGAATATGGATACCTTAGAGTGTCTGTGAGTAACTGAATGCAGTTTAAGCAGAGTGAAGAGAATAACAATGAATTTCCAAACAACTCCTCTCCATGACCCTACACTAGACTAGAAAATAGTACTTTGCATCTATAAAGGATATTCTGCCCTTCTTCTCACACAGAAAACACATGCTAATAGGTAAAAAGAACATTTTGCTGGTGTAACCACATGGACTAAAGGGACTTCAAACACCACAGCAACAAAGTTCAGTGATTACAGCTCTCCAGACTCCTTACCAGCACCATGGTGTGGCACAGTCATAAAAGTAGTAAGAAAATTTTAACAGTGGCAGAGTTACCTGAGATTAAAATACTCATTTTATGTGAGTAGATATACACAAACAAAAACATTATAGTTGGAAAACACTTTTTTTTTGTATAAACAACTGAATCATTTTATACAAGGGATGAAGGAATTGACTAATTTTGAACTTTCAGTCATTCTATGTATTAGCAGTTTTCTACTGTTGTTTCTTCTGATTCAAGTATAAACAGAACTGAAATGACTGCCTGATACATAACTAGAATTGATATCAGAAACTTGACAAAAAAAAAGAACATAAAATGATCAAAAGACTATTAATTTAACTTTGTAATTTCAATCTGTGTTTTACTTCATCTAGGCTTCAAAATACTTGTAGATAGGAAGTATTTTATTATCTCTGCATTTGAAAGACTTTTTTCAGTCACTTTTTTCCAATCTATTGAGTTAATTGAATATTTGTGAAAGTGAACAAATTTTTCTAAAACATTAAACAAGCAGAAAAAATAAAATTCTTTGGAGAGAATCTGATGGCAACTCAAATGTAGGAATTTCAAGTAATTCCATAAATTTTGTCAGAGTGTAAGTTTACAAGTGTATAACTCAGATCAAAATTTTGTCAAGCTCATTCTAAAGGAATTAATAAGCACTTATTTCAAAGTATGATAAAAAAGACTAATTGTGGTGGGAAGATAAAAATCTTTTCATTCCTGGGTTTTACACTATGCAATATATTTTTAAAATATTGTTGCCTATTTGCTTCTGCATTCTGATTACTGAACAATTATATAAATTTCTATCCTTAAAAAGGTGCCTTGTAATACTGGGTGAGGACCTGCTGACAGAAATGATTTTAGCTACTGCTGTTCAGGATGTGTTGTATATAGACCATGCCATTATTCTGTTTGCTGTGCAGAAAACTGCATTTTGAGTGACTGGCTTGACAGAATTATCAAGGAAACGCAAGCCTAAAATTTCACAAATAAATAAAAAGGTTTTAAGTTTTCTAACTGAGAAGAGACTTTGGAAGTGACCCTCAGTCACACACAAACTTCTGGAAAAAAGTTAACACACAGCTATTTCTAAATGAAGGCAAGCCCAGTATAGTGTCAGCATGCTCTTCCAGCCAAATATTATCAGTTATAAATGGGCAGTACCCCGAAGGTGCTCTGCCAGGTAGTTGAATCCAGTACACACAGGGGAGATTAAACCATGATTATAGGACTTACTAAGTTTTATTGATTCAGTTTTAGCTCCTTTTTCCTCTGCTTTAAAAACAGCTTTGGTCAGCAAGGATATCAATAGACATTATCTAAGATAGAAAAATTCTCAGGTCGCAATAATGGATTTTTGTTTGTGTCCTCTGTAATTTGATGAAAATGGCATATTATTTTGAACTGAATTAATGTCGGTTTCTATTGTGAAAATAAATGAAATAAACCCCCTAATATTTGAATAAACATGGGATTCATGTTCAAATTTACCATTCAAATGAATTAAGAGGAATTGTGTTTATTTTGTGCTGAAGTCTCAATTATTTTTCTGAAAAATTGCACAAGTGGCCAAGAATAGATACAGTAAAATTCAATACAAAAAGAACTAAGACTTAAGTCCTTGTTCTTTTTACAAGTGCTGAATTTCTCCCTATCAAATCCAATACAATCAAAATTTCACTTCAAAATTCATGGAAGTAGAGAGAATCTGCAAAATTCATTACTTGTAACCCCCACTCCTTTTTCAAGACTGGCATAAAAAAATAGCGACTCCTTTAAATCTTTCTCCAACTCCTTATTCCCTCCAGGGCAAGGAACAGAAGGACTCCCAGAGGAAGCATCACATACGTTTGGGAGTATGTAAGGAAGCAGAGTTGGAGATATCTCACTTTTGCAGGTGCCACACAGCCAAAACCAGAAACCTGGAATTCTGAAATTATGTTTGGATGCTGTTTCACACACTGCATTTATTTCTTTTTAGAAACATGGAATAATGTTTCTAAAGATTTCAAACCTTTATACCAAAAGAGAGGTAATTTTTGCATGAATTGAATAATTAACATATGAAGCCAGTCAGAAACAATGCTACTCTGCACCTATTTTCTCAGCAATTAAACTTATCTTTTTAGACTAACAAGTTATTTATTATACCTGTGTTATTAGTAGCTTCAAGAAGTGTCACATTTAAGGAATGGGTCCTTGAACTTTGCTAGATTTCCTTACCTGTTCATATCATCTAGATGTTCAGCAGCAAAATAAAAACTTTTGATCTTAGGATGGCAGGCTTTGAATGCACTGTAGAGGAAAAACACAATTAAAAAATGTAATGGCACAACTCTTTTTTTTTTTTCTCTGAAATGTAAGATCACATGGTCACCAAGGAATGAGATGAGTTCATATTTCTGAGTTGCTGCATGCCCCCAAACATTATGTGAACATACAACTTTTAGGATTGTGCCAGGTTTCACCAAGTAAAGTGCTCTTCAACTATTCTTCTAAATAATCCTTGATTCATATGTGCATAAATAATTGTTCAACCATCACCTGCAGTGCACTCTATGTGGATAAAGTTCATCAGTTAAAGGTATAATTTTATGTATCTAGTAGTTTTGCTGATATACATATAGCTGTCAATTTTTTACTGAACAGAAAACTGATGAGAAAATTAATTCAATACAACAGTAAAATTCTCAATCCTTGTGATTTCTCAGGTCCCAATGACTTTGACATTACCTTTAGCTCTAATGACTGCATTTCAAGCAGGAAAATGTGATGTGCTGATTGACTTCTGTAAAGCTGTCATAAATCAACAGTGTGTTCATGAGGTCATCCTAAGCAATGGGCAATTACACCTTATCTTTCCTTTCCACCAAAGTAATCAACATGACTGGGCTGAGAGAATTACTGCATTTCATACATAATATGAAATAAATTACTAGAAAGAATCTTTTAACTATGTTGGATAAAGATTTATAGTGAAGTACCTGAAGACCCAGCAAATTCATTTGAAATAATGAATAATTTACACTAGAGAAGAATAATCTGATGGTGTCTTTTAAGAACAAAAAATGTAACAGTCCCAAAGAAAATAAGGAAAACTGCAAACATGATACATGATGAGCATCTTCACCATTTTTCTGAGACATAATGGATTTTATATATATACACATATTCACACACATATAATGTAATGTAATAATTCTCACTCTCCAATCAATTGTGTCTCAAAAAAATGGTAATGATGTTCTTCATGCTTATCATGCTTGCAATTTTCAATATACATGTCTGTGTGCACACAGATGTACACACATCTATATTTTAGAAATCAGGCAAATGAAATTGGTAACAGGAAAGTTACTGCTAGAGGAGGTAACACAACATTGAGACTAAACAGATTCCTCTAACACATGACAGCATAACAGTGTTATGCAAGTCAAAGCAGATGTACAGCAACATATGCTCAGTTTAGAAAGACATCATCAAGTTACTGAGACCTAAAACTGGACTTCTTAAAACTGTTACAGCATCTGTCATCTGGGTTCTTAGAGGGTTTTTTCCCTTTATCTGCCATCCAAGCAAAGAATCTTAATAACCACATTTTATGTGCTGCTATTCAGCAGACACTAAATCAAGTGAAACCAAACCAAAACAATTCAATCAGGGTGCAACTGTGAAAAATGAGTTGACTTTATGCTGCAGCCCCAACAAAAAAGAAACAATGAAGCACTTTGGCCATGTGGCAAAGGACACAGGACAACAGGCTCAAACTAATGTATCTTTTTTTCTTTAATGCAGTTTTTATCTTCTGCCCATTGAGATCACCTTGAAGTGCAGAGTTCATCCTAAAGAGAGATATAGATCAACTGCTACTAGGTTGGTGCCTTCTGTAGAACTGTAGGTACTATAAATCATACCATTTTACATTTGAAAATGTTTTGCACGAATTTCAGCAAGTCCAGTCTTGTTTAAAAAAATGTACAAATCATTAGAAGGCAAGACAAAAAAATTTTGAACAATAATGACTCTAAAAATATCTCTATGGGAGCATGCACCTGTCACATTGCTACATATACTTGAATTTATCTAAATAATAAATGGATCTGTGCAATGGCACAAATCTGGATAGCAGAATAAACAGGTGACAAGAAACCTTTGAGGTTCTTTGAGACCTTTAGGTAATATAACAAAAAATCAAACAAAAATACAAAAATTCACTGTCGTACTCTTTTTCTTATATCTGCCTAGGAAAATAAAAGGACAGAAGCAGCCAAGCAGTCTTCTTCCTCATAATTCATTGTAGTCTAGTCAAGCACTGTGGTTCATGATGAAGTGAAAAACATAGTCTTCTTTGGGCAAGATGGCACACACAACAGAAAAAATTAATTTGCTTTTTTAGTATAAGCTTATTCTGTGACACAACCTCATGGCAATTGTAAAAAAGTCCATAATCTCCCTGTTTTAAGGGAATCCTTGTCCTTTGTTTGCACTTTATTTATTGTACCATTGCATTATTTTTAAGCATGCTTACTATTTCTTGCGGCATTCACTGGCTCTGTCAATTTTAAATTCAGGTAGACTGATGAATCCTTCTGCTTTTTCATCCTGCAAAGACAGTTCCAGGTATTACTGTAGCTAAAGTGTCAGGAAAAAACCCCCACCATCCTGAAAACTTACAAATATATTCACTTGCCTGCTTCTTACAAAAGGAACACTAATGTCTGCTTTGCTCTGGCAAACCTCCTACAGAAGTCACTGGGACTTCTGCTGAAGTAGCAATACAGATCCCTTGGTGAAAAATACAATTTTAATACTCAGTTTTCTGAAACAATTTCATAGCTGAACCAACATTTGTAAATATACAAAATGACTAAATGTATTCAGTCAATTAGTTATTGTAATTAGTAAACTTTTGAGGAAAATGGACTAATTAGTAAGGAGAAGTGCAGCCTAGTGGAAGAAACAGAGAAAAAAAACAATTTCAATGGGTGTCACCATTTTTGTGCATCACAACAGCTAAGAGGCATGATACCTCTTCAGCTACTTTCATCTCTCTACAGCACTCTGAATGTATCTGACCTTCCTCTCCGTCTCCTCTGAAGATTTACACAGGTTTTTTTATCAGCTATGCAATCTCCCTTGACTTTTCACAGTTTGAAAGCATTATTTATATTAAGCTACTATTACATCAACAACACAGACTCTGTTATTTAACTGCTCATAATTTTGCATGCAAAATTAATACAGGATCATAGAAACGAAGCTGGAAAACACAAAAATGTATGTGAAGGAATTCCATGAACATACATCTTTTCCCAGGAGTTTAAATGGTTATTTACACCACATATGCAGTCCATATGATTATATGCCTTCTTAAAAATAAGAATAAGGCACAAATCAGCATTTAAAACGAGCTGGAGTTGTTATGTGGAAGGTACAGGTTTGTAACTGGTTCTGCATTAGCAGATATTTTAAAATCAAAAGTCACTGTTTAGAATAATCTTGCTATTTCTTTTTTTGAATGGTTGCCTAGAGAAACAGATTTTTGGCAAGAGCAGTGTTGGCTTGTCTGTCCACCTGCCACTGAGGCACCCCCTACCAGCCTTTGAGCCTACTGGTGACGACAGACAATGTGCTGAGGGAGCTGAGGTCTCAAAAATAACTAAAACTCAGAAAATCTCAGGAAAACCTGGGATAGGGCAGGAGATGGAGGTGCTGAGAGCACTGCCCTCCACATGGGGAAGGTATGGCACAAGTCAGAGGTTCCAGCTGCTCCTTGGACCCGGGTGCTGACCACTCACTGCACTTGTAGGCATCACTCAATGCCCTGATGAAAACCTGGCAGTAGCCAAGGGAGGGAGAATGGAGAGGAGGGAGTTAGGGTTGCTGATCTGAAGCTGGGATCAAAGCACAAATGGAATGAGTCTTAGAAAACAGGCTTCAGAAGTCTGGCCATGGAACAACTTGCTTTCTGTTTACTCAGGGAGAAGTGGGGGATTACTTTGAAAAGGTTATGTTCAAATGCTCGCTGTGATTTAAAGAACAAGTCCAGGACAGAGTGCATGCAGATGTTAACAATGGTTGTATCTCAGCATACTTACTAATGAGTCTAAGAGGATTAAAAATCAAGGTATCTTAACACTGGCAAAAAGCTTTTCAGCTAAAGCTGATATAATAAATGTGTACCAATGCAGAAAATGTTGCATAATCAAAGCTGTACACAATTCAGCTGGGATGTGCCTGTGCTTTTAAGTTCAGCATATATGAGCACTGAAATCATATCAAAAGCTATGAAGAAGAAACAACAGGAGAACAGAACTGAGAAAACAGAGCTATCTTCCTTAATTGCCTAGCAGAGATAAACAAGGAACACCAGGCAGCACAACATTAAAGTTTACACTCCCATGACTAAGCTTGAATGACAGGATTAAGTAATTACCTTTTCGCTTTCAAGGGTTTGAGGATAAATTTATTCTAAACTGGTGTCATGAGGACACAGAAAACTGTGTTACTTCTCCATGTAGTAAAAGGTGCAATGGAAGGAACAAACACCTCAAAATCTTCATGGTAATTTTGTCAGGCAGTTAATATTAATTTCAGTATGATTATTTGGGTGAATAAACTTATTAACATATACAAGCATTGAAAACATTGTTTTCCCACTAAATCATGACTACAGCACTACACAAAGTATTTGCTGAGACCATGAGTACAGATGTTTACCTCTTCATTGATATACCAATATAGAGATGTGTCCTTCAGGACAAACCAGTACTTTTTCCATTTTTGGGAGAAATAACTCTTGGCATCTTTCTTTTTCCAAAGCCAGCCTTCACAGTCCCCTCGACCAAGATCTTTACATGAGATCCGTCTTTTGCTTTTACCAGGAATAGGAGCTGAAAATGACAACGAGGTGATGTGAAAGCATTTGATTTGTCCACTAAATCAACAATACACCTAGTCAGAAAGCACTATATATCTGTTTAAGAAAATTAATTTAAAATTTCAACCTCAAATTGCCATGAAAAATTATTACAAGCATTCTATTTTGATCACAAAGCTTATGCACACCACCATAAGTTAAAAGCCAAAGCAAATCAAACCAAACCATGTTCAGCATCTCAGAGCTCACATAGATAAGACAAAAAAAAATGGCAACACAGAAAGAGAAGACAGAAGACACTATAGAGAAAAGAAAGGCAACATATTTAAAAATTAGAAAAATGCTTATTTTAATTTTCAACAGTTTAATATTTCACATTAGAATAAAGCACACAACATACAAATTCATGTACTTCCCACTCAGTTACCAAATACAACTATTTAAGAATTTCACAGGTGTTCACAAACCTCTCTTTGCAGCTCTTTTTGAAACTAAACAGTTCCTAAGGCCTTTGTACTTCAAAATCAAAGGAGGAAAATTTACTATGATATAAATTACCTGAGAGCGTAGGTAATGAGCAAGTGCTGCAGTGAGGCATTACCTGAACACAGCTGGAAAAACCAACCCTGGCCCCAAAGAGGCTAGAGTCTAAGTATTCAAAAAAAAAAAAAAAAGATAAAAGCAGATACATGAAGGTAGAGGAGCATTAGGAAACTATGAGACATCAGTAATGGACTCATACATTCTCAACATGATCAACTGAAGTGAACATTTTATTTGAGCTAACAAGTTAGAGTTCCTCACATACTGCAATATCATAAAATTAATCTTGGCAATTCCCTTCCTACCCATATATGAAAACAAATTTATTTTTTACCTTTGTTCTTCTTTTTACTTTTCTGCTGTAGAGAAGACTGTTGAAATGTCTACAAGAAAATCAAAATGGAAGAAGTTGAAAACACGGTGTTTATATCCAACCACATACTTATAATAAAAGAAATGTTATGTGAAGTCATATCAGGTAACAGCAGCCAAGAGGCTTCTAGGCCTAAGAAAAAAGGTAATTTTAGTTCACCTGTTCATAAAGCTGTAAAGCAAAAGCACACTGTGAAACATCTCAAAACACATCACCAGTTAGGTTGGCAAACCAAGAGTAGTTTCTGTCCAAAATGGTCACTCTCCTCTTGTTCTGTTAATAAAGAAAGAATGTCTCTCTTTGTTTACTGCAATAATGAAGTTACACAGCCCATGTATTTCTAATGTGTACACTAAATAAAGTATTCTTGGCATCTATATGTAAATATGCAAAATAACACATTGCCTAATGCAGGTGTAGAAGTATCCATACAATGGTCATTAAACCAGCAGAGAATTTTCTCAGAACCAGGCCTAGTATTCTGAAAGACACCAGTAAATTCTGCTAAATCACAACTGGGAAAAAGTCTCCCAAATAAAAAGTCTGAACTAGAACTTTATTTTTTTACCAGGTTTTAAGTGGAAGTATTTCCCTCCAGCTGATCCACTCCCACAAACTAACCCACTCCCACAAACTAACCCACTCCCTTGACAATGAGACAGGATGGAAATTGCTCCTTTATTTAAGATCATAGCTTATTAATAATATCAATAAACACATTTCATAACCATTTTTGTTTAAAAACTGACTCAGATAAGCACAATCTCCAGTGAACTAAAAAAAAAAAAAAAA